>LBFL01132639.1:0-10177 GCA_000988845.1 Hypochthonius rufulus
TCTTATAAATGTTATAAATCATAAATATTATTTAATGATAATTATTTTTAATAAAAGTAATACAATTCAATTCATAAAGAAATAGAAATTACAATTTTTCATTTTAATTTAAACTATAGAATCTTAGGAATTATAACCGTTAAGAGATGCTATTTTTACTTTTCAACAGTCAAACACGGTTTTATTGCAATGCATGTACCATCGATTGTTATAAAATTAATTGAATATAAATTTAATTATTTTTCGTATCGATCATTAAAAAAGCTCTATTTATGTATCATTACTTTAATTAATGTTAAAGTATAATGTTATACTTGTTACTGATCTCAGATGAAATTCCAGGACAAAACGGAACAATTATTATTAATATAATTTTCTATATTTTATTTTTAATAATTTTCTATTTGAAAGTGCAACTTAATAAAGTTCTGCACATAATAATAAAAAATTTAGTTTTGTAAAGAATTCCGCTTAAACCATATCATCTATGAACTAATTTATTTCATCATTCTATAAATTTTTCATTATTTAAAATGTTACCTCAACAAATAAGTTTAAAAAAATTTTATTTTAAGCAAAAGATTTTGTACATTAAATATTTGAATATAATTGATGCTAATGAGTTATAAATAATGTTATAAAATAAAGTTGCGAAGCACCGGAATTTTCACTTATTATTTTTCAATTAACTTTTTGAGAATTAACATTTAACATTGAGACTCGGTTATTATCTCAAAATGTACAATGCAATAACATTAAAAGGTCATTGCGGGTTATATTTGTATATTTATGTCGCAGTTATGATATTATTAAAACAAATGTATATTATATTTTATGTTATATTTTTATGTTTAATTTTTTAAATCACGAATAAAGTTTGATATTTTTAAAGAAAATTTTTATATCATTCCGGGACATACATTGTCCCTACGGGTGTCAGATGTCCTTCAATGACAGGTCGTGATCCGCACAATTTTAATGCAAGACAATGTTTGTCCCGCAATAAATCAACAATTTATTAAACAAAAATTTCATGATTTATCAAATTTGCATAGTGTCCCGCATGTCCCGTACTCACCTAGCAAATTTCCCGCATTTTGTCCATTTTGACCCGAAACCCGTAATTGTTCCGGATTACCATTGCCCGAGGCACGGGATACGGTCTGTCATTCCAGGATATCCAAAATGATCCGGGACATGTGCTTATAAACGCGCGTTAACGAAACTAATAATTAAAATTCAATTTTATAAAAAACTAAAATGGTTTTAATTGACATTTATAGAATGCTACAAAATTATTAATTCAAAATATTGGATTGGATTATATTCACATTATTTTTGAATAAAAAACATTTTAAATTTATATTTATTTTTTAATTTATTCACGCTTTAATCATCAGGGCACACAATTGTGTGAGACGTACACACAGGATATTACTCAAGGACGCACACCTGCGAATCACGTGAATTATAAAATTTATTCCCAGAATTTCATGGAAAATCCTTTAACCCAAACCGACGAATAAGAGAGATACTCAGAGAGGGACTCTCAAATCCTTTTTTGCTATAATAATACTCTCAGCTTTAGTCTCAGCTTTAGTCTCAGCTTTAGTCTTAATTTTAGCGCTTAAAAGAGAAACAATAAAACAGAAATAATTTTTAATTAAATAAAATTGAATTAAAAATAAGATTTTTCGTTTGTTTCGCTAACCGATCTCTGCCTACGCACGTAACAGGCACTCAGTTACTGACGAAGGGCACTATACACGGTACACGGGAGGACGTTTTGGCGTAAACCGTCGGTAGCGGGCAACAATTGCATCATGTTAAATGCATTTTGTAATTTAGTACATTTGATACATAATAAGCTAATTAATTGGCATAACAGTTTCATATAATGTGAAATTAGTTGTTAATTCCCATATTTGGTTTATCATAAAATAAAATAATATTATATTAAACAATTGTTTAAAGAGCCTTTAATAATGGTTGTGACAGTATTGCGGGCGGTTACATTCCGGATATAAATTAAAAATCTACAGTGTAGCACTCATAATAATATTGTATGTTAACATAGTCTAATTAAATCATAATAATTTTTGACTTATCTAAACCTATTTTGATCCACTGTTGTCGTTTATATTTGACTATTACCATTAACATAATTATATATCTAATTAAATATGTGTTAAAAACACATGTGAATATTATTGCGCTTTAACAAAACTTATAATTAAAATACACATACTTTTACAATATACTGAAATACTTTTAATTGATATTTTTAGAATACACAATTAATAATTAAATATATTAATTCACATTTACATTTATGAAATAAATATAACTTAAATTGTTAATTTCATGGCTGCTTAAGCATTTATTATATTGCAGAGTTGTATTATGCTAAATATATATTTTATATTTTAAATTCATAAACAAACATATTGAATGAGTTAATTATATAAAAATTATATTTAGAAAATAATCTAAATTTTTACACTTTATAATCGGATTTAGAATGATGTATAATATATTTTATTAATTTCTTTTAATACTTGATTTATTTTATTATATATTTTATTTATTTATTTACAATATTTCAGCATAATTTTTATAATCAGCACTTATAATGAATAAAATTACGATAATTCATTGTTATTTACTAATTAATAATATTAAGAAAATTATGAAATACATAATAACCGTGAAAATCAAAAGAATAATAAATAACAAAATAACATAATTTGAAAAAATTACTCTTATTTTATAGGAAATTATTATGGAAATAATTATTTTTATGATTTTAATAAAATATACAATTATTAATTTACTGTAAAACATAAATATAGGATAATATGTCGGAACATTTTGAATTAACATTATTGTAAATTTCCAAATATTATTACAAATATCAATCAATGATAATGCAGAAATTCCAAAAATTAATCCCATCATACCTCCGATATCATAAATCAGTTGAAAAATGTCCTTTTTAGGGGTATAAATAAATTTCATATTCGATAATTCTTTAGGATAAATATTAAAAACTTTCGAAACATTCTTGTGAAATGTCCGTTTATTACGGGATTTATAATAATAATCAAAAGATATTATATCGCAATTCTTTATACATTTTTCTGTACAATTTTTTTCAGGTTTCTTTGAACTAAAACTTTTGCAGATAAACGTATTAAAATCATTTAAATGTATATTTTCACAATTATTAAAAGCATATATATAATTAAATATACACAAAAGACCACTCATAATAGTATTTTTAGCATCACTACAATCATAATACGGCGGTGGCAAAAATTGAATTTGTTGCTGAGAATATAATATTTCATAATAATTAAATGAATATTCAGAAATTAAATCAATATTAAGATAGTTCTGATATAATAATCTAGCATATATCGTTTCAATATTATTAAAATATAGAGTTAAATACGGTAATCGTTCGTTGTTATTCATTGAAATGTTATATGTATTATTTGCTTTAATAATATCAAAAAAGTACCCTAGTGTTAGAAAGGAATAAAATATCCTACCATTTGAATTCACAAATAATGTTATTGTTTTAGAAGTATTTGTGAGTTTATTACAATTAATAATTTCATTTTCATAAATAATATCGCAAAATATATTTGATTCAAAGGAATTTAGCATGTCATTTACTAAGATGAGTTGATTGTTATATTCATTTACAACAGTTTCATTTAATCGAAATTTTTTTTAACATCAAACGGTGGAAAATAAAATTTTGAATCATATTCAATTCTTATAACAGTTTCATATGCTGTATAATTAATAATTATTTCCCACATTTGATTTACCATTGAGTAAAATAAAATAAAAATCAATAATTGTTTACAAAGTCTTTCATAATATGTTATGTATGATATTTTAAATATTTTTAAAAGAGTAATTTTAAATAATTTAAAAATAATAATAATAATTTTAATCATTGATATTCCATACCATAACCCCAATAATCCTCCGAAAGAACATATATAATCTGTAAATGACATCATTGGTATGTAATAATAATATTGTTCATCATTGGGTGTTCTCCCCAATGAAAACGCCAATAATTGTTCACTGATTTTATGATGTGCAAATTCATCTAAATTATAATGATATTTAACACAATTGAACGGACATATTTCATTGCATCGATATAATATTTCTTTTCTTAATATTATACACTTTTTTGTTTTGTTACAAATATTATTTTTCAATATTTTTTTCATTTGAATTACATTATAATTCCACTGAATATTAAAACCGCATTTTTTCTTTTCATAATTACGTGCACATTTAACAACACAATCATCATATGATTTTGGTTTATCTGAACCTTCATTTTGTTGATAATCATAGCATTTTGTATCATATGGCAATGGCTGAAGATATTCATATTTCACTGATACTTTATAATAATTAACATAACCAATTTTCAATAGTATCTTTGTATACTCATATAGATGTGGCGGCGTTTTTAAAGGATGTATAATAATCTTATAGATATTTTTAAGTTGAATTATATTCTCAACGGTTATTGCTGTTACAGGGTCAGTATATTTTGGTAATATAATAGATTTATATCCCAAACCACTGAATATACTGAAACATTTAGTAGAAAAAATTGTTTGACTCACAATAACATCATCCATCACATTTTGTTTAGAATAATTTGCAAAAAAATTATTTATTTCTTTATTACCTAATCTATCATAATATAATGATATAATGTTGAGCATCATGTTTGTGCCGTTTTTAAAATTGAAAAAATGATAATATTCAAACGAATTATTGTCTAATGTCATACTATGTTCATATACATAATTATTTATCGATGAAATACTGTTTTTGTCATTTTCATTATCAACACATATTGAAATCACTGGAAAATCATATTCACGTTCACTTTTAAAACCAATTTTCAATATCGTTTTATAACTTAAATATTCGGATGTTAAATCATAAATTTGATAAATGAGAATCACAAATGCAAAATAACGGCTTAACTTAAATAACGTGAAAATATTTTTAATAAATGAATAACAATTTAAAAGTTCCATATTTTTTAATAATAATTATATGATTTTTTATTTTGAAAATTTTTTATAATTAATATGAATATATAATTCAAGTCTTTATTAATTCCAAAATTATAATATTAATATTTTAAATTATGTTTAATAACAATTTAAAATTTTCAAATTCTGAATCACATTAATATTTATTAATATTCTCGACACAGAAATTTAAAAACGGTATTCAGAAATTGATATTAAAGCATTAAATTTTATAAGTCTTTTTTGATGATTCTAATATTTAATTAAATATTACTATGGTAATAATAATTCTAAACATCATATAATACTGCAACCGTCACGTATTGAATTTGTTAATTATTTGTTGTGTATAGGGTGCGAGCGACACTCAAGTTTATTTTTTCGATTTTTATTGTTCTTTTTTTGTATCATTAGGACTCTACTATTATTGTGCATTTTATGCACATCGTCTATTCACACAAAAACTATCTGCGAATATTCTTGTCATTTTGTGAATAAATTACTTTTTCAGGATGCGCATTACTTATATGTGTTTTTTAACTCTTGATTCAGAATGCATTGATACTTCATAATAATGAACATATTTCATTTTCAAAGGCATCGATGTATACTCATTGGCCGGTGAATACTTAGTCTGGTTTTGGCTCATGTCATTTTATAGTATCATCTAAAAATAACACTTGATTTTATACATATTTGAAAATATAGAATCTCACCTTTAATTTAATATATAAATTATTGATTTTAATTAATATTAATCTAAATAATTGAAATTGAATTGACACATCCAAAAATTCTTTTGCGCACTTTTTTTTATTAAACATTATGAATTATCTTTAATTATACAAATTGTTTGGGAAAAAAATTATTAATTTAATATTTTTTTGATTAAACATAACGTATTGTATATTTTAATCATGAAATATCCATGACTTTTTAATTGACTGAATTTAAATAAAATTTTAAAATATCACAAAATTTGTTAATTTATTTTGAAAGAGAGTTTTATAAAAAGTCATGGGAATTTCAATGAGAGTTTAATATTATTCACAATGATATTTTTGGGCGTGTCCATGCAATTTTAAATATTTAAATTAACGTTAATCACAAATCAATGATTTATATATCAAATTAAAGTTAAGAATTTATTCTTTCGAATATATATATATATAAAATCAATCATTAAAATCTTTTATACTTTAGAATAAAATAATAATTATTTGGTATGTTAAACGGAGAGAGTATTAATGACGATATTATAATATAATTAAAGAATCGATATTTAATTTAAACTTTTTTAATGATCTTAAAATTTAATTAAACATTACTATGGCAATAATAACTTTATTTATCATAACATTTTGCACACCGTCGCTCATTGTATTATTTAATTATCTTTTTCTAATAAAACGCGATATCATTAGAGTTTTTTGAATTGTATATTTGTACCCATACAATCGTGTCCAAAACAAATGTGAACGAATTCATTATACTTTAATAGACTTTTCGTTCTTTAAAAACATTAAAATTTAAAAAATTTATAGTCCGACCATTCTAGTAACAGTATGGTCGATATGAAAAAAATATAACGTGCGCCTATATCCCCCTATATTTTTATTGTTCAATTTGATAATTGAAACTAACTAGCTTCAAATTAATTATTTGTCTAAAACTGTGCGTTTTATTATATTTATTATTATTGAAATAATTTTGCGGTCTTTAATTTTAATTTACTTTAATTTATTTAACATTTTAGTTTATTTATTTATTTCAATTTTAAACATATTTTGAAGCAAAATAATAGTTAAAATACTAAAATAAATAAAAAGTTAATCATAAGTAATAGTTTCAGATATTTATAATTTTTAATAATGAACTTTTAGAATTCAACATATTCATAGCATAGATAACCATATAAAATGACCCTTCATTTGTATGCACGAACAATCAGGCTTAGATAATCGTAGCGTAATTACGCTGTGGTAAATATCGTGCGGTGAATTGTGCATAATCTACAACATAAACACATTGATGACCCAACAAAATGGTTGGTAAATATATGTCGCGAAATACTCAACGCGACAATTTTATAATTTTATACAAAATACATTTCCACATTTCATGTTAAGACTTTGAATTGTGAATTACAACTGAAAAATACATTAATATTTCAAAGTGTTTATAGATTTTAAAGAATAAAATTATATTAAGGATGTGTCCGTTTATTCGGACCTTAGGCCCTTCATCTAAACCTTTTGCACAAAATCCCTAAATTGACCGATACTGATACTATAGAAGTTCAATGAACTTTAGAATAATAAATCAGTTCAATAAACTTTAAAACTAAAACCTTTACATTTGTATAGACAAGAATCTGCATGTCTAAGAAATTTACATTTAAATCTTATTCCTTTACATTTGTAATTAATTATTTAGAGTCTCATCTTAACGTGTGATATTAGTATTAATTCTGCAATTAAAACGTTAAATATATAAAAATTGCATTTCTAATACACTTTAACTTCTCTAAACAAATGTGTAATGTTTAAATTCCATCATATGTATGCAATGATATTGTTTTTTAATAAATATTCCAAAATTATAACACTCAAAGTTTATATTACGATATCGTAAATTTATCATTAAAATTATTATTATTATTATAAACTTTAGATATAAATACTGAGACAAAATTCATTAATTATTTCACTATTATTAACGGTAATGATTTTTAAAATGTGTAATTATTTTAAAGGCATTTGAAGTTAAAATATTTAACGCACATTCATAAATTATTATTTAAATAATTAACATATGCATATAAAAATATGAACAGATGAGCAAAGTTTTTTATATAATTTATTGCATATGTGTGTTATAGATGGGTAATTTCAAAATTTCTTAACCGTTAACCGTTTAAATTCTAAACAACTTAACCGCTAACTGAAAATTAACAGCACACCCATAACCGCGGTTAATTGGAACATTTAATTCTATTGGGATACAATGATTTATTTAATTTATTTGTGATGTCACCCTATTGATTATTTCAATCGCAATAAAAACAACAATAATTGTGGATGATTTTAGATTTTGGACTTTTTCATTTTACTTACAGTTGATGCACAATTTTTAATGAGTAATTCTACAGTCGGTATGATTGTGATTTTCAGCACAATTTGAACAATGTTTTTGAGATTTACAGTCTTTAGTAAAGTGACCAAATCCCATACAATTAAAACATCTGATGATGGAAATGAAATCATATATTTTAAAGTGATTCCATTACAAAGACATGCTCCATACTCTTAAGTACTTTTCTTAATTGGAGTGATGTCTCTATTATGGCACTTTTCACGTTATTCTTTATTTTTGTAAAAAATCTGAACTTTATATGAGTATTAACGTCATCAGAAATTAGTTCATTAATGAAGTTATTCTGCTTAATTAATCCCTCAATCATTTCATCGTCACTCATATCCTCTCTGACATTGTGAATAATCATTTTCGGCACTTTTTTCTTTGAGACATTCACTATAACTATATCTTTCATTTCAGTGTTAAATTCGTGAATAATTTTCTCGCAATCGCTTTGTGATGCACATTCCATGATACCATTATTTGAAATGCTTCTAATGTTATTAATACCGACATTTATCTTTTAGGGATTTATCTTTTTTCGAATATTTTCTTTTAATTGCAATGACGTTACATCCATTTCTTTCGAGTACACGATGATCACGTGTTTTGTTTTAGTGTCATGCATTTTCTGTATGCTTTTAGATGCCAAGGCAGCATAACTCTACGGTTGTTTCGCAATTTGTTCTTTTATCATTTCTTTTTGTTTTTCAAATAGTTTTTTGAGTGTCAAAACGCTCTGTTTAATGTCATCTTTGTATTGATTTAATAATCATGGTGATTCTTCGACGACATTTAAGAGTTTTTGAATTTGCTCTTCAGCGGTGTTTTTGATTTCACTTAGTTCATGATTCGCATTGTATATTCGAAATGTCATTGTCAGTATTTATATTTATGTGTGACGGTGCACTCAAAAGAGGGCTCACCCGTCACACTCATGGCTGCCTTTGGAAAACCCTTTTATGGTAAACACAAAAATTCCAAAATCAAAATTTAACTCACGTCTCTGGTTAAATGATACCACTCAACAATCCCACACGATGTTCACAAATATCTTATTAATTCGCTTTTAATAAAAATACTTAACTATGAAATAATAATCAAAATCAATGAAAGCATAAGAAACACGCTTTTTTTTGTCGATTATCGGTAAGATTCACAATTAATACAAATTAATACGCGTTTACTTCGACGTCTTAAACTGAACTGTAATTGAATAGCGTTTAGAAAATTCGTAAAAGAAATGCACGATGAGTTAATCCGTTGTTTTTAATTAGCGGAAATTGATTCCTGTGTGGGGTCTCATTCCATTATCACGTATTTTCCAAAACAAAACAGAGGACTGAATTGTGTGTAGAAGTTAATGAAGAGCATTTTTAGCATATTTTACATTAAACAATAAATTTTTATCTGTTTTGATGCGAAACGTTTTAAAGTTTTATTTGGATAACTCTGTATGTGTAATTTTGAATTATGAATTTAGTAAGAGGATGACAATCGATTTGTGGAGATGTTTATAATAAGCAAATCATATAGAGAATGATTCGAACACAACTAAATATATACAGAATAAATTAGGTTTATTATAATGAACAATTTGCGTGTCACAAATATTATTCTTTAATCGTTCGCTCTAAAAATATAATCATTAATAACTAAATATAAATATTTTTAATAATTAATTAATTGTTTTGTTTAATAATTAACCCCCAAAAATCGGTACACATGAGAATTGCCTTAAAACATACAGTTAAATGCAATTATTTTATAAATGACATTAATAAATACAAAAGATTTTCATAAACATTTGGGCATTATTATTGATGATAAATTGTCTTTTAATCTTCACACTGAAAATAATATTAATTAATTAATTAAAAAATAGTCAATGATCAAAAGAATTTGTTAACCGATAAATGAGGAAATGTTTTTAAAACTTTACAAAACTTATATTC
>LBFL01132640.1:0-11611 GCA_000988845.1 Hypochthonius rufulus
GAAAACAGAAAATTCCTGTCATTGGATCATTTACGATCATTTACGGAAAAATTGGACTAAACACTCAGAATGGCTTAACACTAAAGATATTTATCTTTTTTATTAACTTTAGAGGATTCCCAAATTATTACTCCGAATATTATTGGACGTTTATCATAATCCAATAGCAAAATTATTTGACGGGCATCGTAAACATGATTAAGAATCACTAAATTCGCGTGCATTCATATATAATAAATGATATATTTGAGTGACACCAATGAAAATGCCATTTAATAATTTTCATTTTCTACATTAAGAGCTGCCATGGGCTGTGATGAGAAAGTTCTTTTCGGACGTCATTTGCATAACGCCAATTATCGTTGAAAATTATATAATATATATATTTATACATTTATATTTACCTTAAATTATGTAATCATCGTTCGTCAAATGTTTTGAAATGATTAGCGTTATTATACAATGATAATAATAATAATAAATAATAATAATAATAATAATAATACTAATGTATTATGTATATATTATACATGTATCTTCACTTTGAATCAATCAATCGACCGAATCAATCAGTTAATTTATAACAAGAAATTGCCATATAAAAGGCCAAAATAATGGTGTAATCAATAATATAACATTCATTATTCTACAACACATACAGAGTAATCAGTTATTCGTAATCGGTTTTCATAATAAATACTTTTTCTATGAAAAATCAAACATTAGTCAGAGGGGGAATTGAAATGCTGTTTTGTTGTGAGTATCGGTGTTATTCTTATTGTGTACCAACAGTTGATTCGACTATAGAGTAGCCCTAAATTAAGTATCCCCATATTAACATTCGATGTAAGTATGGGGATACTTTATTTAGGGCATCGCTGTATACTTTTTGTGTATGGTGATTGAGCCTTTTCAATAACAATAATAGATTTGGCACCAATAAAAATGCTGCAATTGATGTTAAATTAATCCCATTGACCGTAAAATGACAGATTTCTCTTTACATTACATTACCCTTCAATAAAAGTAAAGCATTATTCGATATATATACTTATGTTTAAGTAATAAAGAGTGTGTATTTCCACTTTTTTGTAAATGTAAATTTAAAAGGGGAAAAAATATTCTAAATAAACACTTATTTTAAATGTGTTTTTTCTCGTGTCATAAACCTAATAACGGTGTTGCTTTTGCGAGTAATGAAAAATGACACATGAAACTTATTTAATTTACATAAAAATTTAAAAATACTTTAAACTATGAGAGTTTTCAGTAAATTTAGGTTATTACTTATGGAAATAAAAGAAAATTCATGACTGTTTCTGCTGTGAATTAATAACAATTGACGCGGGAGAATTGGATTTTTCTTCACTTTATTATACACGTATAAAATATTCGGTGCATTCGTAAATATAATGTTTGAAAAGGTAATAATCGACTCCGAATCGCATGTCCCATTCAATTATCTTTAAAAATGAGAATTTTTATTTCATTTTCGGTGAAAATTTCTCTTCAGTTTTTCATTCGATCGATCGGTACGAAACCAATTGCATGATCCTTATGAATCCATTACAAATAACAGATGTCCATTAATAAACCGGTCCATTAATTAGCACATCATTGGCAGTCTTATTGCTGGTTTCATATATGTCCAAATATGTTCATATATGTCCATATATGTCATATATGTTCCTTATACATGTATATATTGTGATTTTTCTTAACAAATCAATAGTATGGTTTATATTGAGAAATCGTATTGAGCAATAATATGTATTTTTTCCATTATTTATTTGTTTCGTTTTTTTTAATTAAAAACTACAAATGTCTTCATTGTATTGGCACGTATATTAATGTATTTCATCCAAAATCGTCAATGTGTGAGCACTGAGTGAACAAACGGTATATGATGATGTGATATTTTTTCCAAAGATAAAAGGAAATATTATTAATTATTAATTAATAACGCGATTAATAAATATTTTCTTTTTTACAATGCGCGTGATGCGTTCATTTTGAGCCAATTATATTTATAGTTAAAACTTTGATGCAAATTCTTTTGGCCAAATTTTATAGAATGTAATTAATAATCCTTCTAATATAATGCCTAAAAAGGGAACGCGACCATTGACAATAAATTTGTTTTATCCTAAACGTACGCTAATATTGTATCAAACCGTGGATATGATTTACAGTGAATGGCACCATTTCATGTATCATCGACTCTCATTGAATCATCTTAAACTCGGATTCGTTCATTGGTTATATTAGAAAAGAATTGAATCCCCACATTAAGCTAACCCTAACCCTAATCAGCGTATAATGACGACATCGGGAGCTGATCGTGTCGTTTCGAAACTTCTCTGTCTCTGGGACTGACCCGTGCTTATGTATTGACCCGAACCCATTTCAATGACCGCCTCTGCCCGGAACCGGTGCGGTCGTCCTAAAGGCACTGTTTCGTTCTCGCAAAACCCATCCTCATCCGGGTTTTGCTCATCTCCCTCAACAACACTAACATGAGTCAACGGTCCTAATGGAACAGATGCGGATCTCGTATATTCAGGATTAGTCCGTAATTGTTTCATATTATGCTGGGCACAGTCGGGATGATGGATCTGTCCGATTTGATGCTGATTGTCACTTGACGGTGAAGGGTCTAATTTACTCGGGTCGAGTGGTAATGTCGTGGCTCTTTGTTTTCTCATATGACTCAATACTGGGGGTGGCGGTGGCGGAGGAATTGGACTTTCAGAACCGCTCCTGATACTGTCACGCGGATGATAATGATAATAGTATGAACAGTCTGATGATATTGCATTTCCAGTGAGAGGATGCATTGTTTCAGATGAATATTTATCATCTAAGATTGTGGGGCCACCATTGGGCTGCTTTCGGTAAATGTTAAGGTCCATATCAGGCACGTAACAATCGTTTTCGTCATCATCACGACCCTTTCTATTGATTGTATTCGCATGTATCTTTGTCGTACGCGGGAGTGACCCCATTCCTACCCCTTGAATAATCTCATGTTCGAGAACTCCGCGATCCAAACTCGTGATGGTCATTGTCCGATCCAATCCGACCTCAACAGACGTATCTCTCGACCGTCGCAATTTATACTCGCGTTTTCTCTGCCGTCGCTCCTGTATCTTACTCCAACACGATATTGTTATGGATGCACACATTCCAAACACGAGTGCGAAGAATACAATCAATATAATCACCATATGTTCAGATGTTAGTACGACCACTCCTTTGTTTCCTAATTAAGCAGAGAGTAAATCATGTTAATTTGGCAATCATCGTGAAGGACACTCTGTATGAACACTCCGAGTGATAGCATTGCATGTACAGAATGTACGGATCTTTTCAAATATTCATTACGTTGATTTATATGGAATTGAGTTATCGATACATGCATTGCGATGTTCAAAATTAGGGTATTAATAATATATGTGTTGAATTTGTCTGTTCGTATGTTAGGGGTGTAACTGTATCAACACGAACCTGTCATGCATGTAGTGTTTGGATCCTCATCGTATTTATATTTACAATTTTCTTTCCCATCACATTGAAGTGACTTATCAATACACGTACCATCATCACAATCAAATTCGTTATCGAAACATTTTTCTGTAATTACAGTTAAAATCGATTTTAAAAAGTAAAATCATTTCATAGTTAGAACTTATGGATTCGCAATTTAGACTATTAATACATTAATTAATTATGCGTTAAGAAACAGATTATGATAATATTTAACTCTAAAGTAAATGAGTATAAAAAAGTTTATGAAAAATTTACATTTTTAAAATCGTTAATTCCCTCTTAAAAATTACAAATTTTATTTTAGTTTTAATTTTATATTAAGAATTATTATTTAAAAATCAACGATCAATTCTCATTTTGAATATAATTCAAAGAGAACCAAAAAAAGTGAAAATCTCTTTTTATTTAAAAAAAACGTAAAAAAAAGTAAGAATCTTTTGAATCGAATAGAGTTTGCAAAATTGTAAATTTCAAAAATAAGAAATTTTTGATACCCTTGAGTTGTTTTTCTCTAAAAGCAGTAAAGAGCACTTCAAAATAAGTATGAAAGGCTTCAGGTTTGGCATAAAATCGTATTATAATGGTGTTATTATCTGAATCTTTTGGTTGACTTTGGGTTCCACAAAATTTTTGTAATCGTTTCTTTTCACTTAATTTGTCACTAAATATATCGATAAAATTGAGTTCACAGTCATTCGGATACTTCAAACCGTATTTTATAAATTCAATGTACATCTGCAATCAGAAGAATATTTGTAAATTAATTAATATAATTTAATTATAAAATTTAAATAATTTAATATAATTCTTTTATAAGTATATATTATCCCATACAAACCTTATAACCCTTCTGTACAGTGATGTTCCACATGCAATCAATTGGAATCTGATGCTCTAACGAATAATTGGACAGCTCTTGGGGAATCTCACTGTGACTGATGATACCGCTTACACCGGTCTTATTGAATTTGCAGTCTAAAGAATGGTGAAGCAACAGAAAGCAAAATATGGATCAATACAGAGGAATGTGTTCGTGAGGATAGAGTGTGACACTTACCTATTGGAGGTTCGGGTCGTGTCGCTATGAGAAAAGATATAATAAATATGTTAATTTATATGAAATACAACAATTATATTATGTTAAATATTATTGTATATGCATATTATATAATTGTATATGCATATTATATAATTGTATATGCATATGATGATAATTTAAAATAAAATGTTTTCTTTTATTTGAAAATTAATTTTCTTCTCAATTATAAATGATGTATAATTTATAACTTATCTTTTATTTATTATTTGTTTTTCAATTTTACTTTAATAATTAATGTAATTGTATTAACTAATTATTAACTGCACTTTAATATACAAAATGAGCGATGTCTTTGTTTATTAGATTTGTGCGGTGAATCATTAAATAATTCCCTTTTTTATATTAAATTATGGAATAATATTGCAAAAATCTAATATTGTAACGTTACAATATAACACATAATATTAATATTGTAGCATTATAATGAAAATTAACTTTCAAATTAATATCTCTTTCCAATTATTATTATTTTCTTTCTGAATATATGAAAATGACCTAAGATAGCGTTGAATAATAAACTTAATAATCTTATTGTTTTGATTAATGTGCATATTGTGCATTATATTTTAATTAATATGTCTGAAACTAATAATTAGATTTATCAATTGTCATAACAGAAATTTTTATGCTCATTATTATACCATTCCAAACAAATTTCATATTCAAAAGTATAAGTATAGAGGAATTATTAATCATTTTAAATCATCAGAGATTTAAACATTTTCAGAATAAACTGAATAAATTTAAATTCTATTTATAAATCTCATCATTAATGCATTAAAATAAAATCCTATAGAATCATCCAAAATTAATTTCTTTTAATTTTAATGGAATATACTTTCGTTGTCATTATTAAACATGGTCTTTGTTTAAATAAATAAATAATTAATTAATTAATTAAGAATGGAATATTAAAATACAATGACTCACTCGGCTGTTTGACGAATGAGTAGACACCTCTAAACCCCGAATATTCAATACTATCATCGGACACAAAACGAAGATAAAGATAACGATCAGTTGAGGTTAAATCACGTGGAAAGTCGTGACCGCAAAGCTTTGAGCCGAGTTCCGGAGAATAACCGTATTGACCGTCGCGGATCTCCAAATAATCGTATTCGCATGATGGTGATTCTTCTAAATGAAACTGATCACGAAATTCGATCCTAATGAGTTCACCATAAGGTGCTAAATAAAGTACATAATAATGAATAAAGTATTAAGTTAAGTATATTATGTTTGTTTATATGGGGTTTTATATTATCGGGTGTTTCAGGAAAACAAAAAAATACGTATTACGTTCAATTAGCATTAATACAGACCATAATAAAGGATATTTTTGTTAAAACACCCGTTATTTACCGGTGTAATTTGATTAAGAATATACTCAATATACTCAATTAGAATTACCTATAATGACCCTTTCGCATTCAGTATTATTTGGGTAATTATGGGGATAATTCGGAGAAAAGAATTCCTTAAATTTTTCATTTCCAATCGTGAAATTGTAGCATATGATACTTCGATCGGTGTCCATTTTGGCACTATACGATTGCAGTTTTTGAACCTCTTTAGATGCTGGAAAAAACAAATAAAAACACAATAAATAAATTATTTATATCGACGCTCAAAAAGTAATGAAAAAAAGGAGATTATCATTCGTGATAAGATGTGCTAAAATATGGATTCGTGCAGACTATGGAATGTGAACATAGAACAAGAAAAATTATTGCGCAATGCCCATAAGACATTTGATTCAATAAAGATACAGAAGAATGCCCCAAAATAATGTCAAAAAAGTTTTCATCAATTATTCAGTGCAATAAAAAAGGAACCGTCCAAAAGTGATGAAAGTCATTGGTGTGGTCATTGGTGTGGTCATAAGTGCGGTCATAAGTGCGTCAAAGAAATGAATATATATGTAAATTATGTCATAGTGTATGTGTGTCTTATAAATTATTTTTATGTTAATATTGTAAATAAATCAATAATAATGAAAGTTTTACATTAATTTTTCACATATAAATATCAAAATATCAAAATATATAAATCATTATATTGTAATGAATGATCATATCATTATAAATGATAGTTTCGGATTAATTTAATTTTCAATGATTACACTTTCATTTTGGTACTATGGAAATAAGAGTATAATAATCTTAAGATATTAAATTTAATTAATGAATTTTATGACAATGAACATAATAATATCGTTGCATTATCTTTTTATTTATAACGCTTTGAGGAACCATTAAATTCCTCAATATATTGCGCCATCAGTTCAATTATGGCCAAAAGAATAATAAATTTAAATAAAAAAAGAGTAAAAAATTATATACAATGTTTATATTCAGTGAATTCCGAAGGGAATGACTTCGTTTTTACAGACACTCGTTAATAATAATAATAAAACTAAAATACATGTAATTTATGTCTTAAAATATTGGAAAACATCATTCTCCTTTAGTGAAACTGAAAAGATATGGCATTTTGGGGATGCGTATCCAAAAGTAGAACATTCTCATAATTCACGACTATTGAATGAACTTATAGTGTATAAGAGTTTCATATATAAAAAGTTTGCTCTGCAAACATCCCAAAGAAATGGTTTGCGGCACAATAATATATATGTATATATATATATATATATATATATATATTAAACGGTCAACAATTTTCTATGAATGAATGAAAGAAAAAGAGAATATCATCATCATACTGAACATTTAATGGGAGAAATGACAATGATCATTTAAACAAAATACTAAATCATAATCATTATTGAAACAAAAAGTATAAATAAGAGTATAATTAGATTATAGTGTAAGGAAATCTCTTTCAATATTTATGTTGAAGAATAATGAATGTTTAGAGTACGGATATAGCGTCATATGAGTCATTTGGAACATCATTAATTGACACGGTTATTATTATTGACTTTGAAAAGTTACGATTTGTCATTATGTTAAAGTGATATAATAATTCTATGCCCGCCCATTCGCACTCAATCTTTATCAATATAAGAGAGAAGGAGGAGAGGAAAGGTTTATACTGTACGTACTGTACGTTAGGTTTATGATTACGAAACTTTTGAAACGGTCGATATCAAAAGTCGGCCGAAACTATGGCACTGTACACAAATATTAGGGCCAAAATGAAAGTCGGGCAATAAATTATCGATATTTCCAAGCAATAGATTTCGCACACACATACGGAAAGACCAAAGGAATCGCTTACATCATACCGATGCTACCGAAGCTTACATCATACCGATGCTTAAAGTCATCCACCGATGGAAGAATGTTTATGCCGCTCAAAATATATATTTATTTACTTTTTTAAATATTTTAATATATAAAACGGCTTATATCTTATGAGAACAGAGAACAGTCTTCACGTGATGAATGAGTTTAATTTAAATGCCAATTTTATACTCATCTTTAATGTCTCTCCCGTATCAATTGGTTAATGGTGTCTACAAAATTCATAGTGTGTTCGTGTGTGTATGACTCTTCCTTCAGTTGCAAATATATGAAAGAATTAATGGTAAAGAACTAATGGAAGTGCCTTTTTGTTAACTCAGTTTTTTACAAAATGCTACAAGTGACACGTGACACGATACTAGCATTAGAAAGGGAACGCTCCTATAAAAAATAGCACTTTTGGCTTTTGCATTCTCTGAGAAAAGATCGATATTTGAGTTCTTATCACATGAGAGAGAATGCGGTGCACACACCAAACATATACATACACTATACTTATGTATCATTAGCTTCTCAAAGTATATCATCCGCAAAATCAATGTGAAGAGAGAGTACAAAACCAATGCTATCAAAACATTTCAACACCAGAATCAAATGCAATCGCTTTTTGATTATTGTTGTGTTTCACGTGAGACAAAAAGACAAATGTCATGACTTTGAATAACTTTTCGTTTGAAATGAATAAAAAAATATTCAAATGTATTTAAATTGAAAAAATAATTCAATTGTCAAAACAATGATAAACGCATACTCTGACGTTATTATGTGTTTAGTGTTTTGTTTACTCTAAGAACAAAATGAGTTAACTTTTTATTTATTGCCGCACATTTATAATTACCTCATTGTTTCGTCAGATGAGTCTAAAGTCCACCCCAACATTAACAATTCCGAAATTGGAACCGCTAATGATTGGACAAAACTCGGAGGGCTCTAACATTATACCCAATTTTGTAGAGAAAATTGAGAAGAAAAATTGAGACTGTCTTAAGGGTGCAGTTTCGGGATATATGTTGGGATAGCGTTATACATATATTGTATGTATACATTTGACCGTATATCTGTTTCAGACACGACAACATTGGGCTGAGTGCAAACATCACACACATCAACAAAACAAATGACATGTCTCATTCTCTCATTCTCAACATGCTCCACACTGTTGGGTATTGGGATGACATAAAAATAAGTGGTGGCCTCAGAGTGTGGTCACTGTTGAAGTAGGGATGCTTCAGTTAAGGCTGATGACGCTACTGTATGTGCATTAAAAAGAAGCACCATTTGGTGGTGACGAACACGACTAACCACTGTGAGTACAGTGGAAATGAACGCTACGGACGCATTTATTTCCCGAGATTCACAAGAGTCAAAAGAAGAAAAAATCGTACACATTCCAATCGTTTGCGATAAGTCACACTCATTCATTCCTTTACATTCCCCTTTTCTCAATTCTCCACGACACACATAAAGATAGACATAGACATTTGGCGGAGGCGTTTGTTGATTCCCGTTCGAGTTAATGGGAATCACTGCGCCAATACATGGGATCATTATCAGTAAAAAGGGGTTCCAAATTATTCGGCTTTTGTTTGGCTTTTGTGTCATCATTGTCGTGCCGTGTTTTTCTATACTAAATATTTCAGGCCGATTCTTTAATGGGAATGTCATCCCCCAAAATGAGATCGATTATTTCCTTATACTTCAAACTCGGGGCATCACTACAGGGGTTAGCACTGGAAAAAAGATGATGAATTGTGGATAATGCGAATACAGTGCGAATACAGTGCGAATACAGTGCGAGTAACTTATTGCTCTTTACACACTCATGATGTTCGCAGACACAAATACGAATGCTCTTTTCTCTATTTTCTTATTTTCTAGTATATAATCACACTGAGACATTTACAATGATATCCATGGTTACAATAGATTTACTCCTATTGTAACTTACGCTGTATCTTTTGGGTATTTCTTTCATGTCAATATGGCTTTACACATATCCACCGTACGTGGTAAATGGTGAAATGATCAAATGGTAATCCAATAGCAATGGTCATTCCATGGGTATTACATTCATATGCGGTCCTAATGAAAGTGTGTATCTCTTTTCATTTTTTGATGGCGTAAATATAATTCTCGTGCGATTATAGACTATCGAACTCTATTCCATCACCATTAAGTAACCGATGGCATCATTATTGCCGATGGCGATGACAGAGCATAACTTTTTTCTCTATGAGTGTTCCCTCTTATATCAAACTTTATACACTTTATACACTTATATATCACCAATTTGTTTGCGAAACACATTCGTAAGTAAATATTAAAAGTATGGCGCAATTGCAATGATAAAGTGCATCAGTATGTTCCCCTTCACTCGAAGCACGTGCATCGCTATCCCTTTATCTTAACATCCCTCGTTTTGTTTGATTTGCTTCAGGTTGTGTCATGTGCGTGTATATATGTGTATATATGTCTATGTGAATGCCCCCACAGACTGTACCGGTTGCACATCACCATCAATGTGATTGAAATCAAAAAGAGTGAGCGAAAAGAGACGCGTATTGAAGAATAAATTGAAAAAATCCAAAAACACATATAACCGAACACCACCGATGGTGGCATTGCAATTGCAATTGCAATACCCGTGCCATTCAATAACACAAAGTCCAATACTTCATGAAATAGTATAAGTCAAAGGGTCATTCATCATTTTGTTGAACCGTATGCTATTATGTTAGATGCCTGATGCCTGATGCCGGCTCACACTGTAATATAATATAATCACTGAAGTATTACGAGTACATTGGTATATGGTATGGTACAGTATGACCCAAAACCCTTCATTGGCTCATATCACCCGTCAAACGACCACTTTTATCATTTTTCCCAATTTTTCCATCAGCAAAAATGGTGAAAGAGAAAAATTAGTAATATTCTGGTGTAAGCGATATCATTGACACTGGAAATAAATTGGCCGTTGGCAATGATAATGATAATGATAATAGCACAATGCCTGTGATGGTAATTATTGTATGAGTGAACAAAATACAGAACCGAACAAAAATTTCAAATATTCCATTAAATCTTAACGTTGCGATGCGTTGCGATGTGTTACGGTGTTCTACGATGGGTCATCACATTTTATCCAATCTCATAGTGTATACACAAGCATCAGCTTAATTATAACCGAATCGTTTGGGAATTTAATTATTTTAGATGATGGCATTAGAGTTATTAAAATATTGTAATATCAATAATGTATGGCGTTTTCGTGTGAATATTTTTCAATAGTGATTTAGGATTTAATTGAGTCCATGCATTGACTAATATTGCAAATTATAGTCTGTACATTATGTAAGGGTATTGTTGAGTTGCGGAATGTAAGTGTTTTGTAAAATTTGCTGTTAGAAAAGGCAATTAAATTTAAAAGTAATTAATTTAATCATCTGAAAAATTCACAAATTTTTAATTAAAAATTTTTGTATTATTCAATTTTGAGTTCGATTCAAATGATGACAGTGAAAAAACCGGTTTAAAGTTAATCCTGTATTACTATTGGATTTATTATGGGATTTATTATGGGATTTTCAATCCAATGGTATGCCAAAAAAGTGCACACAAAACCGTGTGTTTTACACACGTGTTTTCCGAGACACGAAACTGGGAAAATTGTGTAAGAATATGAAAGGAGAACGTT
>LBFL01132659.1:4265-14695 GCA_000988845.1 Hypochthonius rufulus
AATGAATGGTCTCACCCGGAGTCGCGGGAAAGAATTCAACATTAACAGCACCACTCGATACGTCACGGGTAATTGTTGCGGGAACGATCATTCCCGTCGGACCTTAAAAATCATAATCAATAAGTGAATAAAATATTTTTTCCTGATCCAAACCTTGTATTTTTGCCGCGACATCCATTTTTGATGCTGCATTATGTATGGTAATAACCGCGGCGTGATCAACGGGTGCACAGTGCAATGCCGCACCACTTACAGATACTTTATTAATTTCTGGGTTAACATAAACTTTAAAGGGACTCCCTATGGTTTAAGAGATCGATAAGTTACTGCAGACATTATAAATTAGCAATTTACCTATGACCGGCTGACCATTGAAGGTGATGGAGACAATATGATCAACATTTTCATTGGGTACGAATGATACACCAAATTTAGCCCCACCCATAGGATGAACCTGAGTAACAATGTTCTCTCCTTTCGCATTAACAGCGATTTCGAGATTCCCTTCTCCCGAATTAGACGCGTCAACAATGAATTGGACAGGTTTTGCAATATTTCCCGAAGAGACGGGTGTCACTTTAACTTTCTTTGAATCATACGATTTTATAACATACGGTGATGAATTTATGGGGCGACCGCAGTGCTCAATTGAAATAATGTGAGGACCGACTTCAGTCGGTAAAAATTCACAATGACATCCGTCTCCATAATTGACAGTAATAGGCAATTGTTTTCCATTTGGAGATGTTACCATAGCCCGAATCGATTGCGGCTGAATCGTGATGTTTGAAGTTATACTAAACTTTGCAACAGAACCGACAGATATTAATTCAATTTTAGAGAGATCCACAGTAAAGTGAGTCGCATCTGAAACTTCACAGATGAAAGGACAGCCTAAAGTTAACATATAAATAAAATTATAAAATAATTAATAATAATTATTATATTATAAAATAATTGAATGCATAAATGAAAACACACACCGGGAACATTCTCTCCATTGAATTTGATATCGACGATGTGAGGAATTACTGTTTCGGGAGTAAAATTTACTAAACACTTTCCGTTTCCCAAAACTTGAACCTGATTTGGAACTTCACCATCATTAACAGCGATTTCCAATTGACCCTCTCCTGCTTGAGATGCATCAACTGAAATTCGAAGAGTGCTTTAATCAAATTATAATAATCATTATATATTTTTATACCCTGAAATTCGCATTTATTCCCAACGATGCAACTCTTAGGTATGTCAGTTACTTGAATACGCATAATATCATACGCTTTTGCAGAAAATGCATTTGTCATTTGAGGATGACCGATAACATTAACTTCAAATATGTATGTCCCGACAATCGATACGCTGAAATATACTCTAAAAGAATCATTTTGAAGATCCAAAACTCGATTTTGTACTGCAATTTTTGATGGTCCTATTTAAATGATAGATAAAGGGTCATTACATAACGACATAATTAAATAAGTATTAAAGATAATACCACATATGTTTACATCGATGTCCTCTTTTTTTAGTCCAACGGCTGTGATATCAAAAGAATGA
The DNA here is from genome assembly GCA_000988845.1 of Hypochthonius rufulus. Classification (NCBI taxonomy): domain Eukaryota; kingdom Metazoa; phylum Arthropoda; class Arachnida; order Sarcoptiformes; family Hypochthoniidae; genus Hypochthonius; species Hypochthonius rufulus. The sequence goes on from LBFL01132659.1 coordinate 5,826, forward strand.
GTTTTCCCCACGGGAAATGACTCTAAGGATTGGACATTAATCCCCTTCTTATATGAGGACATCGAGTGATTCAACGGTGGTAATATTTCGCATTTCCATGGTGATCCGGGAACGGATTCGCCGTTAAACTTCATTTCGACCGTATGTAATGATGGACTGTTAGAGATGAATGATGCTAAAAAATGATGATTCCCTAAATTCTTCACTTCACTCGTCACTCTTCCACCATTTACCAGTATTTCGAGATTTCCGGAACCCGCTTCACTCCCATCGACTAAAAGATTTTTTAAAATTAAAAATTAATTTATAATTAAAAAATACGAATTTAACTAAAATCGGTAAATGTTTACTTTCAAAATGTACGGGTTTCCCGATGACACCGTTTGGAATCGCTCCGACTTTTATTTTAGAGGAATCATATGCAGAACTGTGAAACGGATTCCCGGGAATGGGTTTCCCTAACAATGTTATCTCAATGACGTGTTCACCAACTTCTGGAGTGATATATTCAACTTCGTAATGTCCGGGCTTTACTGTATCCATTCGAAACGGAATTTCCCGATTCGATGGCGCTGAATAAATAAGAAAAAAATAAAATAATACAAATATTTTAATATTGCAGTTAATTCTATTGCATTTAATGCTGCGATAATTTAAATAATCTTTATACATAATAAATTGAAATACCTGTAACAGTAATTCCGATATCGTCGGGTTCAAATCCCGGAGCGAAAATAGAAAAAGTGACCGGTCTCTTTACGGGAACTAATTTAAGGCCATTACCATTTGCTGTTACTTTATGAATATTTTGAAGTTTTTGAGTTTTGTTATTCAAACCGATTTGATTGGCCTTTTCCGACCCGAAATGAGTCTTCGATGGTCCATCATTACCTCGTGTCGATTGAGCAAATATATGATTTTCCATTGTGGAAAATGAACTGTCATTCTACAGGAAAATTTTCCAAATAAACAAAGTGCACAATACTCAATGTTACTTTAGTTAATTTCGCTTGAATTTTATATGAATTAAAAACATGAATGAACAAATGTTTAAGAAAATTTTCTATCGGAATATAACTTTAATTGAAATGGGATTTCTTAAAATGTTATTAAAGTTATGATTAGATAATGATTGTCTAATCTAAAAACAATGAACTTTCCGAGCATTGCACTTCGACATATCTGTGCATTAATGGACTTACTTTACTGTTCCCCGAATCATTTTGGGCCATTATTACGGTTTAAATCACAAGAATTACTATGATCTAAAAAGTGTGTGAATCAAATGATATATGTCAAACGTGGCACTATGAACATCTTTCGTATTCTTTCGCAGCATTCCACCACAGAAATGGGGTTTAAGTTTGTTATTATACTGACAATTATGCGATGGTATTATGGAGTGAACTCACCTGACAGGTTATTCCATAGGCGTTTCTCATTCAGATTCGGGCTCAATTTTTGGCGGATTCATTTTATCTGCAGTATTTTAGCGGCAGTATCTGTGTCATTTCAATTCTTACATTGAGAATTCTTACATTGAGAATGATTATAAAGCGATGAAAACAATTAATGTAAATCTAAAGATTGTTTAACACAAACATCATATCGTCTTTCAACTATATTTGGGTTTCCCATACAATAGAGGGCAAAGATATGAGTAAACAATTCAAGTCAAGTGTACCAAAAACAATTTTATCATGGATTTCGCAGGTTTCTTAGAGAATGTTATTTATGAGAATTATGTTCTTAATTATTATTTAATTCATGAGAATCTTAAGGCAATTGAGTTCATCAAATCATTGACACTCAATTGGGGAGTCAAATGATTTTATCGGTTAATTATAACATATGTTATATGATATATGTTTAAAGTTAACAAATTTCTTAAAAATTTATTATTTCTCCAGAAATATAATTTAACCGAAAATACAACAGTTTAAAAGGATTATTATATACTTCATAAGCTCCAAATTAAATTTTGATAAACATTATAACTTATAATTTATAAGCAAAAGACGATGTATCTAAATGATTAGTTAAATGGCAGTTTGGAATTTATGGCAGTGTTTGATCTTCGGCCACAAATATAAATATATAAAATTTTAATTTTGTATTTCTCAATGAGGAGCGGTCACTCGAGTCGAATATATACCGACAGTTCCTGCAAATTGATCAAATAATGATGATATACCACTCGTAGGGAATTCTCCGCCATTTTTGAATTTAAACCCAATTGCAGCAGAATAAGCATTATAAAAGATGCTCCGAACCGATTGAAGCTTTTCTCTTCTTTCAATTTTATGAGAACACTTAAAACTTGCGTTTCTCGGGGAACGTTTATCACCACTACTGCCTGAAGATGTTTCAGAGGCATTTCCATTACTTTTGGGGGATGATAGTGAATCGGGAGAATGGAAAGAGCCTTTCGTAGAGAAATCGCGAATACTCCCCGTATCAGACACCAGTTGCCAACTGTCACTTCGACTCAATGTGGGGGATGATGTCCTATTACTACCGTTTAATGTTTTATTATGGGGGATCATCACGGGTTCTGTTATCTTTGGAGTGTCATTTTTAAGGCATCCGTTTTTAAATGAATTCTCTAAATCATTACGCGAAAAATTTCCATTATTAATTAACGGAGATTTTTGCCCAAAAATATCAGATCCCTCTTCACTATTTGTGAGCGTCGGTGGCGTTTTCCCGAAACTACTGCTGCTCGAATCGCTCCGTAACGATCCGTATGTTTCTTCACTAAACGTAGGAAAGTACATCGGCGGGTCCTGACTCCTGTTACTTGACGAACTGCAACTGCTGTTTAAACTCGTGGAACTTCCACGATACCCTCCGATGGTATCTTTCGTATCTTCCAATAGTAATTGTTCTTCACATTGCGAAACATCGATACTCGTTTTGCGTTCTTTGGGATCGTGATTCGCACAGAGACAATCGATTCCGAACTCTTCACTCGTAATAAATTTGAGAAAATAAAAACAAAAGAATAAAATCTCTTCACCTTTGTTTAGTCTGTCTATTAAATTATGGCCGAAGAAAAACCAATCGTATGCTACGGTAAGAAAAGTTATTTCGAGAGGCGATAGCGTCTTATGGATTTTGCCATCGGCCCAAAGGGATAGTCTTAAAAGGCTCATAAAAAGAGGTGTCCGGTCCCATCCAGAAATACAATGGATTAGCATGGAACTGTCAGACTCATGTAAATATAAAAGTAATAATTTTAAATAATTTTGAGTCAATTTAATCACATCCCAACACCGGTAGTTTTTCCAATCGATGTTCAACCGGTCACAGATATTGTCATTCGTCGGCACTATGAGATGAGCATCAACAAAGTGTTGGTTCCAGTCATAGACGAGCCCTTCGCCGTGATACTCATTGTTGCGGTAGTCACGGAAGAACTCACATCCGGGGTACGGCAGCGACAATATGTTAAAGTCGGAGTACCGACATTCTTTGTCCACTTTCTCCGATGACGTCACATTCATGCCGAACTTAACCTTTTTCTTCTCCACCATCAAATCGCATATATAACCGACAGATAAATATTTCAGTAGATTAATGTCGTGATTTCTGACGCGTGTAAACAAATGTCCGCTCTCTCCGATGTTCACCTTTAAACCATCGTCGTGGAGAGTCACCGCTGAATCAGCATCATTATTCGACGTGAAAAGATAGTCTAAACCCGAACGTCCATATATTTCGGGTCCTCCCGAAAGTGTCGCCGACCGACACACGTACTTCCCATTGTAGAGTATGATAGGGACGGGGAAACGTGCTCTGCACCGTGCAACACGTGCACGTAACATCAATTCCTTGAGTTTAGCACCGTCCAAATTACCACCTTTAGAATCACTTGCATTTTGCGGTACGATGATCTTCGAAGGATATGACGACGTTAATTCACCATTTTCATTCGATATTATAAATGAATCGGCATAATCTTTTTTAAATAACTCAACGCATATCTTTTGGATTATGTCCGATCGTTTATCGTTGACTTTGTATTGAGTGTTGGAAAATAACTCCAATAATCGTCTCACATCTTCAGACGTTAATTGTTGTGATTCGTCCATTTTTTAAATATTTTGGGATATCACAACAGAGATATGATAGACTCGAGACACGTACACATTGTGTGTATGGTATGTGTGTATGGCTGAGGGTGACTGACATTATTACACAGTGAGACACACTATATTCACTATACACACGCTATACCAACGAATGCAACAGTTTAATGGGAATTGTTCATTAACAGCTTTTGGGGGGTTTAATTGACGTGAATAAATTGTTTTAAATCATATAAAAAATCAGATAAATTCAATAACCTTCAGATAACACTCCTGAAAGTGTTCCATAGTTTTGTGATATTTAATTTGCAAAGAATGCACCGCTGAAGCGAAATAAAACTTATCAATAGATATGTCACAAGTTTTACAGCAATAAAATTATCAGAGAAATTCTTTTATTTCAATACTAATGCATCGCGATAATTCACAAGTTTCTCAATCATTAATTAATCCCCTCTTTAGTGTGTACTGAAATTATCGCCAAAAATTTCATTTAAACCGATTCTCATTTCGTGTTTTCATCCAAATTCAATACTTACGTTTCGACGAAAAACTATAGTACAGTGACTATTCCATTTTTTGACATGCGATTTTTAGAAATTTCCATTTTCTGACAATTCGATCCTCTGAACTGATGTTCGGTCCTTTCAGATTCAGAAAATCGAATAGTCACTGTATATACATGCGAGTGATTTATATATGTATAAGAATTATGTGAGGCGATTGATGTATTGATTTAGAATTGAGTTTTTGGTGTTACAAAAACATTTTCAAATAAATGTGCTCCCATTTATTGGGACTGTCTTAACACTTATTTTGGTCATTTTTGGTAAATACAGTTGTGAAACACTCAAATAAAGAAATCACAACTGTGAAAACAAAATTTTCAATGCCCCCATTTTAAAGGATAAAATGGGAAAAATTTACGAGAAAATTTTAATATATCAAATTCTGTGTGTTTTTTCCTTTTTCAATTATGCGTATACCGATAATCCAATCACAGACGGTTTCGTATTTGTCTCGCACCTTAGAAAGTTCATATGATTAATTGGGTCATTTCCTTCACTAACGATAACAACGATAGCATAGGTAAAAGCACCATTCACGGTCAATATGTAAATCTGATTTTTTAAATTCCGATTAAATCATTCATAAAATTCATTTATCATTCATTAAAACTCAAAGTAATTTTAAAATTTCTTTTTAATTCGTAATAAAAAATGGAAGATTTATGACTGTGTTTAGTTCATTCCAAATGTTCTAAATTTAAAGATCTTCAAATAATTGTATCATCATTTACTCAGTAACTATTTAATCCGCATGATTTACTATCAGCGTTTAGCTCTTCACTATAAATATCCTCCATAATTATTCAAAGTCGTGTCACGAATCGATTATAATCATCGGTGGTAACTGAAATGCCATTAAATAGAATCCTCAGAGTGGAATAATTAATAAAATGCATTGACCTTGTGATGGGAGTTGACATTACATTAGGAACAATTTGTAAATATGTATTCGTTTTTATTTATTGTAATGTGCAATTCAAATAATCCTAATCTTAAAATCACAAAACTGCATAATCAATTTAAGTTTATGAACATGACTCTGAAAAAACATAAAATCGCATTTTTGAAGGCTCATATCAAATTTGTTGGGCTAATGTTATAATAAAAATTAGACAATAGTAATTAAAGTAACAAAAAATATTGTTAGTTATTGATACACGTGAAGCGAGCATTTTGATAGGTCAATCCCATTGATTGACCCATCATTGATTGTTTATCCCTTAATGAAGAGTCCACTTTTGTAAAAAGCATCACTAATAAATAGAAATAATAAATAGAAATTCAAATGATCACTTTAAGTGTAATTTTAATATTTCATGCATCATATTTAAATAGCAAAAAATTTCGTAATTTCGTAATAATCTAAAACATATACCAATAGAGTAAATAATTATCATAATTCCCTCTTTCATTTAAACATTTCATTCACAATTAAAATAACTGACAATTGATGTTATTGTTTTGGATTTAAAATCGAAACTTTAAAATCAAATTGAATTATCCTTATCTTACATCATAATTAAAATTTAGTAATTATTCCCCCGCAAATAATCGCCTAATTTTTCAACAACTGTATTGAGTTGTCCCGGAGGGAAACCATCAATTGTAGCAGCTACTAACAGACCTGTAATAACAATTATAGTTAATTAATTCCTGTGATAATTGTTCCAATAACTATATATTAACAGACGTACATGTATTTGTAGCGACGATGCACAATGCTGAACTTCCCTTTCGACCACGAACTAAACTATTTTCCGCCTGAAGACAGAAGTACTTTTCTCCCGCGAGATAAATACCATTCTCTTGAAATGATCCCGGATTGGACCTCATTGTGTCACCAATTGTCTTCAATTCTTGTTGTGTCACCTGTAGGTATGCAACAATATACAACAATTAATATGCAATTCTTATCGGAAAATCTTTAATTATCATTTATTTTTAATACCATTAAAATCATTAATTACAGTTAAATTTAGTACTATAAAAAATGTCTGCACCATAATAGTGGAAACGCGAATGCAGACACATGATAAGCACGGATTTCCGACTTTTATCGGATCAGTTTTATCCTGCAAAAGCATCCTCATCCTTTACAATACCTAATAAATTATACGTTAACTTTTCCCAAAATTCCATTCCGTGTCATAATTCATAGAGTAATAAACAGTCATACGCAATGTGTAATTAGAAAGTTTCCGAATGACTGAATATTTATTTATATAAATATTTATTGCGAAATATAAAATGACAATTAAATGATAAATTTTAAAATGAGTAGAAAATGCTAGAACTTTGATGCAAGAGAAATGCAATGGTATTGCGAGAGCATAGAACAGGACAATATATATATAAATTGCAATTATGAAATGAAATCGTTTCGTTATGTTTTAATATGCATTAAATTTTCCGGTATTTGCTGATCGTTGCACTGAAAACATAATACAAATAAAGTCAATCTTTAGGCCTCTCAATGTTCATTGATAATGTCAGTACAGAGTTAATTTAATATGATAATCAGAATTGTGTTTCTACGGAGATGCGGAGATTTACTTAAATACCCCTCCCCAATGCCCCAATCGACCCCCTAACGTCGGATCACCTCACGAAGGCACATGCAACAGTGAAACGCTACGATGTGCATTCATCCCAATAAAAAACTTAAACTCAAGGACATAGTTTAGGGATCGGCGCGTTAATCACTTATGAAAGAATCAGTTAATATTGACCATTAATTTAAGGGGCAAATAATACAAATATAATACAAATGTTCGCGGTCATTCATCATCATTCTTTCCTTATTTGAGTGTCTTTCAATTGACATAATTCCATGATGAGTCACTTTAAAGCAAAACACATTTAATGCCAAAAGTGTCTGCGCCATAACAGTGACGATGGACCAACGCCTACAAATACCGGCCAAAGATAGATATTGACACAAATAGAGACAATTTGTGGCACTTATGCTTTCAAATATTTAAATATTTAAATTTAAATATTATTAAATATCGTATTTCAAAGGGGAGTTTTCGATTATCTAATCACATGTAAATTGCATCGCTATGAGATGGTCTCGAGAAGAGTGTGAATCGACCCGAATTCACCATAAAACGTACATTTATTACGAATTTCTCTATCATAATCATGACTAATTACGGAACATTATCGTTTCACTGTAATGTTATGAATAATTTATGTATAAAAAGCCGGTAATGAATACGAATTAAGGTAAACATTACATGAGACGGATCAGAGGCAAATATGTGTACACCAAATTAGTGACAACGAAAATATCACTTTTTTGGTGTCACGACACTCAAATTGGGTACAGATATGCATTAACAGTGCCAAATGCTCCCATAAATTTCATACATATTCATGTATCGTTAATTACATATATAATTATCGTGACGACATTAAACACCGGTGCAATGGACGTGTCAATTGCACCGGTGTTTAATGTCCATTATACCGGTTTAATGTCCATTGCTATGGTCATTGCACATAAAACTCCCCTAAACATAAGATTTGGTATTAAATTCTGGTCCGGTGTGTACGTACGTTCTGAGGCAAATCCTTCTCGAATTTGGCCCAAATTGCCCCATCAGTGAGTCCCGCGATCACCGCCAATCGACACGACACCGCCGCACATATTTGGTTATCGACATATGTTTGCCACGACATTATATATAAGTATTTCTATTATTCTGTTGGTTAATCAATGGTTAATTATATTTGTTTAGGGAATTTACGGCGTTTTACTTTAATGATCCAACACTATACTAAACGATTTTATTGAGCACTGTGAAAGTGTGGCACTGTATGTGAACAGAGAACATTGAACAAAGCGCAGGATTAATAATATGGCAGACTCTATGCGAACGTATGACACAACCGATGACACCCAAAGAGTTACTATTGTGGCGTTCAGAGGGCGCTCAAAGGGTGTCGACCAACACTATGAGTAACACTATGAGTATCTTTATGAGTAACTCTATGAGTATCGGTTTCTCATACAATTCATTCACTTCATTTACTTAAACTTTTATCGTCAATTATATAAGTATAATCATTAAATATAATCATTAAACATAATCATTGAATATAATAGTTAAATATAATCGTTAAACATACTCATTAAACATAATCATTTTTACAGGACGGATGTGAAATTAAATTTACAATTAATTTTATCATTATTTTTTCACTG
>LBFL01132677.1:962-13471 GCA_000988845.1 Hypochthonius rufulus
ATATGATTTAAGTGAAAACGTGACACGTTCAATATTTACATTTATTGTAATGCGTAATTTAATACTTTAATTGAAATTTTTGTTGAATATTTTAAAATTGAAATGATTCAAATTGAACAATTAAATGGCATTTCACAACATTATTTGTAATTATAATTTTTATAAATTAAAATTATTTAATTATTTTTAGTCAAAAATATAGTTATAAATGATTTTTTAACATTTTAGTAATGATTATGATTAAATAATCATAACTCAAATGTTTTTAATTTCATTAATTTTAGTTATTGAATTGAAAATTCAATTATAATTTATAAATGTATTTTATTAAATAAATATTCGTCATATTTTCTGTAATACTTTCATTGTGCATCAAATTGTATCTCTAAATATTAAAGTTTTTTCTATTTTATCTGAAGTTTAACTAATGATGCAAACGTTTGAGTCGGTTAATACATCATTTGAAAATGCTTCGGATTATGATTAATTTTATGAATCAAATCCCTATTCTTATTATAATGACTGAACTGTTATATGTAAAGACCCACGCCCATGCTTTGCAATACCTGCCATTGTTATATAATAAATAACATTTTCTATTGTATCATTTGATAAAATGTTATATTTAATTTAATTGATTCTTTTAATTATTAACATAAATCAATAGAAATATCAATTTAAAAGTGCCGCTCAATTATATTAAAATGATTCATTATTATATTAGATAAGAGATGTCAGTGTATGTGATATTTACATTTAAATTATCATCGGATTATTGATAAAGTATAATGTCCTTAAATATTTTGTTGAAAGTTTCGTGCACATTTCATACGTAATGTGCAATAAACAATTTAATAACCCGTATCAGTGTCTGCCATTATTATGTTCTGTCACATTAGTTTATGTCCGAACACATTTAATTTAATTCTGAAGTATCATTGAAAATGGAAATTTTCTCAATTATAATGTACTTTAAAACCGCATTTATTTATTAATCATCATTAATAATAACGGTAATTAAAATGTTTCGTTAATTTTTGTCAATAAAATTTAATGATTACCATTGCATTGTTTCACTTATCCAATTCATTTGTGTCACACCTTTGGGTGTGCGTTTCATATTTTCATGACAATTATGTCCATAATCATAATGAAAGTAATGGTTTCGCAAATCTGTGACATAATTTCACGTCTTAAATGACATTTATGGTGATAATTACATAATTAGTGTTTAATGATTTTGAAGTAACAATTTATATACAATTTTAGTATATTTTTAAATTGTATCACTGAAATGATGTAAATATTTATTTAATTTCGTTAATTATGAACGATAAACACATTTAAATAATACATTTAAATATAATTTCAGATAATATAATAATGGAGTTAAAAGTGTGGTGCGACGGTATACAGAGAGTTGTGTGTGGAGTGTCATCATCCACGACATGTCAAGACGTGGTCTTTGCATTGGCACATGCGACGGGTCAAACCGGACGATTCATGTTATTAGAGAAATGGCGTCACAATGAACGTCTATTGGCGCCGTCGGACCATCCGATGACCGTTCTCAGTAAATGGGGAGAGTATGCCAATGATGTAACGTTCGTTATGAAACGCTCCGATGCTAATAATATTAATTCTAAACCATCATCTAATGGTACATCGTCATTAAGTGATGGACATTTACGAGATATGAGAGAATATAAAAAGTCTCATGTATCATCACCATCATTGGGTAATGGTTTTTGTATATTTAATTAAATAACAAATTAATAAATAAATTGCGTAATTGAATAGGATCGTCACCATCGAAATCCTCAACAGTCACAGCATCGTCATCATCGGGGACATCCATTTCTAGTCACACGCATTCGCCTAATAAAACGTCATCACAATCCCCATCGAAAGGCGTAACGACACATTCAAAGACATTTAACTGCAGTCCGAATGAGCAGAGTCCTGTCAAAAGTTCACCGGTATCGTCAGCTCAATCCACGCAAAGACCGCGTCACCCCCCGCCATATGCGGAGGCAATTAACAAATCAGCGATTATATCCAAATCTAGTCATGTGATTAAAGTACATTCACCATCGTCAAACGTATACTTTAATCAGCAACAGTTAAATGAGGAAAGAGTTAATAAAAGACCATCGGAACCATCACCATCACCGCCCGCACAAAAGCAGCGGACATCATCTAAAGAACAGCTTTTGCATCGCGATGCGTTACGATTAATCGATATGCAAAGAGAGACGATGAATTCGCAGGAAAAGGATATGATGATTCTCGAACAGGAAATGGGAGCGATCGAAAAGAGACTCTCAGAGAACGAAAATGCCATGAGACGGTACTCAGAAGAGATAGAAATGGCACAACAGATTTGGGCTGAACATGAGGCTATGATCGTCATGCTCGAGAAGGAGAGTCTCGACTCGGAACTGATAGTGTTAGTTGAAGAGGCGAAGAGATTTGAAGAGGAAATTGCGAATATGAAGATCAAGTTAAGTGATTATGAGGGGGATATTGGAATGTGCCGACAAAAGATATCGCAATTGATGGACCAATTGACTGACAGTGAAGTCCGCGAACGCAAAGAAGTCGAGGAGAATGAGAGGGTCGTTATGGAACAGATTAAAGTGACCATTAGAGACAAGTCACGTGATATTGAATGTCAGGTATGGATATAAATGGATATGACTTAATTATTATTTATTACTTTATTTATTATTATTTTTACTTACTTATTTAGTACTTAATTATTATCAAATTTCTCCCGTCGTACGGCATTAGTACTTTTGAATAAAATTCACAATTAACTTTTATATACCGAATCAATGATCTAATAACATATTTCATACTTTATTCTTAAAGATCTTGAAATTGTTAATAATTTTCCGCTCCGAATTTTTTCAATTCATTTAACAGTTAATGCGTTTAAATTAGAAATGCGACAATATTAATGTACCGATGATAATTACATATTAACGATTTATCGCTTAAGAAACTCAATTATGCTGAAACAGTAAAACTGCTATTAAATTTGTGTACGGATCTGTGATTTGTATATATTTTATTTAATAATTTTGTTAATGAAACTGATTCATGACCCCATCTGATAATGTAATACAACGGGAGGAATATTCACTTTTATGTGTTTTGTTTTTATTTATTTTATACTTTTTTATACTTTAAACTTTTTCGTTGTTTATGTTAAACTATTTTTACATTTTAATTTTCTATTATTTTTATTTACAAAAATATTTAAATAATTATTTCACTTTAATAATTGTCAATTAGAAATGTGAAGTTCAATCACTTACTGAAACGATCAGTCAATTGGACACGGTTTTGCACGAGAAACGTGCAAATGTCGACAAAATAATGTCGGACTTGCGTAATGCGAACCTTCAGGGGTTGTCTCTGCAACCGGTGGATGACCTCTCCAAATTGGTCAGTCAACCGTTCAGTCAACGTTCAGGCAGCACCCGTCGAATCGTCGGGTCACCGCGTGAACTCGAAAATGCGGTCGCCACAAATAAAAATCCTCACGGGGTTTGGGTATGATCTTTGGTCACGGGTCCCGGGGACGGGCATTAAAGTCCTATTCTTATGTAAAACTTATTAATCCAAATGATAATCCTCACTAATCCCAAATGTATCATTAGTTTGTGGTGAATCATCATATTGTGCTGTATTATAATGAGTAATGAATTGTAACGAACAAAGTAATGAGTCATTAATGACTATTGATTTATACACTTTAATGAAATTTTTGATTATTTAAGGGTTTTTTCACTTTATTTGTGATTAGTTTTTTAGAGTCTTTTTGCACCAAAACTTAAGTTTATATTTTTTAGTGAATTAATTAATTTTACAAATTGTAGAGCTTAGAATTTGTACTTTCACTATATTCTCAATTTATTAATTTAATTAACTTTTAAACACCGAATTTGCTAAACCGTGAATTATACAAACTATGGTCACACCTTTAAACACACTATTTTTTTGTATGAATAATTTTTCTCTCCTTTTGAAAGTGTTCATTTTTTAATTTATTTTTTTTCGAATCGTAATTAACTTTTAATCATTCGTAATTATTCCATTCCTTTAAATCATTACACACGAATTGACATATGTTATTGTTTTTTGTTTATCTAAACACAAATTCACCTCCAAAAATACAAAAGTCCCGAATAAAGTACACGCACATAGAGACATCCTGTAAGTCGAACATTGGAACTTACAACATAAGGTTACCATACATAAGGTCATTGCAGTATTAAGTTTGATTATTGGTAATTTTTAACTATTATTGAGATAATTAATTTTCTAAATATTGTGTGTTGTGACAGGTATTGTCTAATTTTTTAAATTAGAAAATTATGTTTTCGATTTCAATAATGTTCAATAATTTTGTCATTGAGAGTCAAATAACTGAAAAAAATTATTAAAAGTATTTCATTGAAATAGATTTTTGATTTATAAACAATTTTTGGCATAAATTTAATAGAATTTTTCAATTTTTTAAATTAATTTATTGTTCCAGAAAAAAGAACCGCTCAAGTAATTGATTTGAGGCAACCGGAGTCAGGTGATGTGAACTTTTATTTTTTAAGTAAATTTATTTATAATATATAATTACTTTTAATTATTAATTTAAAAGTAAAAATTTAATTGTATTATATTCAGTGATTTTTTTCAGTACTTAAACAGATATTAATTACATTTTAAAGTTTCGTTTAAAATGAGTTTTGAAACTTAATTTTAATTTACGATACAAATGTTCGACAATGTTCATGCTGATAAATATGAGTAATGATATTAATTGCAATCGACACGTAACAACATTCAATTATCTCGAATTACTTCACTCGAATTCTAATTTTCTCAATTTACCCGATAATGGTATGAAATTTGACTCTTTTGTACGTATAAAAAAGTGTCCGCTCCATTTATGAACGCATTTAACTCAATACGTTCTTTAATCATAATTATTATTAATATAATAATTCTAATTAAAGAGCAGTGATAATTAACAAACCTCTTTCAAAAGTAATTATGTGAATGTTATGTTACAACATCAAAAGGTCATCATTGACATAGTAATTGACATTAATAGTAAACATTAAAAAACATGACCCTTAAACCAAACCAATTCTAACATTTTTCAATGCGTTTCGTTTATGTTATTATTATTTATCAGATTTTTTTGTATTTATATGTGAATGTATACCGTTCTAAAACACTTGAATTGAAATGTCATGACTCATGAGTGTTGTGACATAAACTTTTTAAAAATAGTTGCGGAATCCGATCATTAATAATAAACAATTAATGTTTTGGAAATGATCATTTTTATATACAAAATGATTTTATTAAAAAATATGTGTGCGATGCTTTAACCCATTTTTAACTATTGACTTAAATTATATATTTATAATTATCTTATTTATTAATTCTAAAGAAGAAAAACCATATATTTATTGACGTGACACACTATAATGCTAAACGGCAAATGATTTCCTCTTTAACAGGTGAAGAGTGATTGTGATTTCTATATTAGTGGTTCCGCCACTTTTTGCATCATCGTCATTATCCAAAGTCACATTTTAAAATTCATATTCACACAGTGAATCGTCAAACATATTAACTCTCAAAAGCATTTTTTACTCACTAATAATGGTCATTATGGAACTATTGATTCACCTTTTAGAAGTGTAAATATTTGCTAATGAAATGTATGTTTGTGTTATGCAATACGTTTTGCATAAATACTTTTTATAAAAATGTTTTATATAAAAATAAATATTTTCGAACTTTAATTTTATTCTTTTAACAGATATTTTCAGATTTTTCTTGTAAATAACAAGTGTTTTTACCATAGTTTTTCAATTTACTTTTTCAAATGTGAGTTAAATATTATTCATATTAATTATTTATTATTTTCAATTATAATATAAATAATTACAAAATGAATACTTTAGAGTGATTCCACAATTGCTTATCAATGGCATCACTAATCACCGATCAACAGGATTTAGTCAAACGATTTACTCTGATTGATTATGGAGTATTCGCATCAATGCTCGGAATGTCAGCGGTCATCGGTATATATTATGCGTTTTCGGGCGGTCGTCAATCGACCACAAGTGAATTCCTTATGGGAAATCGGTCATTAGGAGTGTTTCCGGTTGCGATGTCAGTCATGGCGAGTTTCGTATCGGCGATTGCACTTTTGGGTATTCCCGCAGAAACATATATTTACGGTCTTCAAAATTTCTCGATAATCTTTTGTCTTCCGTTTGTAATGATCATCGCCGCATATGGATTTATGCCCGTCTTTTATAATTTGGGAGTTACGAGTTCGTATGAGGTAAGGGATAATTCAAATGTTAATCATCATTTTAAATGAATATTATTATTTTTTACTGAAATATCTAATTTATTGAATGCTTTTAAAATATAACTTAAAACTCAAGATATAAGAATATATTTTTTAAAAGTATACGAAAGTCTTAAGAACTTTCGTGTTTAAATATAGAAAATCTTTATAAATATGCATTTTATTAGATTTGTCTCCCGTTTTTAAAAGGATATTAAAAATCATGATTTAGGATTCATGAGTCTATTATAATGCTAATAATTAATTTATTGAATTATTATTATTCATAATTATTCATTGCTTTTGTTGAGTTACAATGATGAGAAAATCAATTTTTAGTATTTTATTAATAGAATTTTCGCATCGAATTTTCTTCTTTATTTTCTCATTGAAAATAATTGTTATTTTCAATAACAATTTTAAAAGATAAATTATTGTAGAAATATTTCACAGGGAATCTATTTTGTAATTTTATTATTTAGCGATGCGAATATTAAATTAAATTTATTACTTTATTCGGTACATAATTCACATCACTTTAATCATTGTCACTATTGAAGGTTATAATATTTGATCGTAAATTGTGAAAAAAATTCACGGGTAAAACGAATATATAAATTCGGTTTCAGATTTTTCTTATTTTTAGACTAATAACGTAATGAAAATGCAAATTGATTTTACTGTTCAGTCATTGAACATACAGAAAGATCATCACATTCATGTTTTTCAACTGAAGCAATAGGATAACTTCAAAATTACATCGTATATTTTTCTAAAAATGTTATTATATTAGCAATTTATATGAGCATAAATTGCATTTTTAATATTACATTAAATAAGTTTTATTTTTATTTATTAAATTTCATTTTATATTTACGATCATTATTTTTATTTTTATTTAAAATTAAATAAAAAAGAAATCGTTTATATTGTGTCGCTATAAAATTTTATTATTCGCATGCACAATGTAATTATATATTTTAATTCTTTTCCATTATTTCTATTTGATTATTCAGTATTTAGAGAAAAGATTCAGTCGTAGCGTTCGCATAATGGGATCATTATTATTCGCTGTAAATATGGTAATTAATTTATTGGAAAAAGTAATTAAAAGTGAATACAATTTAATGCATTTTAAATTTATAGATATTTTATATGTCCATTGTTCTTTATGCACCGTCATTGGCACTGTCACAGGGTATTTACAATTTTTATTTACCTTTTGTAGCATTTAAATTTTAAAATGATTCACATAGCATTGTAACACAAACCCAATGAACCATTTCACAAACAAAATGTTTATTTAAAATGCATAATATTGACACAGATGACAGATGACATTAAATTGACATATCCAAATGTTTTTGCAATTAATTAGTAAAATATGACTCTAATTTTAATTATTAGTGACAGGATTAGGCGTTTGGTTTTCGGTACTCTCTACTGGAATTGTGTGCACATTTTACACTACCATTGTAAGTGAAAGGATAATTTATAATAAATATATAAACTGATTATTGCAATAAAAGACTTCTGTAATAAAAGGGAGGAATGAAAGCAGTGGTGTGGACAGACGTGTTTCAGACTTCCCTAATGATATTAATGATGTTCACCATTGTTGTAAAGGGAATCATTGATTTGGGCGGGTTTCAGGTTATTTGGGATATTAACCAACAATTCGATCGGATAGAACTTTTCAAGTAATTAATTTGCGATTAAAATTTTTTTTTCTAAATTTATTATGTAATTTTAGTATGAATCCCGATCCCTTTGAACGTCATACATTTTGGACCGTTTCAATCGGTTCTTTCTTTGTTTGGGTCGCGATTTACGGAACAAATCAAACGATGATACAGAGATATTTATCTATACCTACACTAAAACAGGCACAAAAGTAGATTTAAACCCTATACTTTTAATACTTTAAACCCTAATGGTTAATCTTTTAGGACAGTATGGATCGTGCTCCCTTTAAAAGTCACTATAATAGGACTCGCATGTATGGCCGGTTGTGTAATATTTGCGAAATATCATGACTGTGATCCTCTTTCAACTAAGAGAGTGGTCGCCGCTGATCAGTTATTTCCATTATTTGTGATGGACTCTTTAGGGTCAATCCCCGGATTTCCCGGATTATTTGTTTCTGGTGTTTTCAGCGGCGCTCTCAGGTAATGCCCTCATTAGTCGCAACTCTATTTTTTCAAAAGACCGTACGTTATTAAACTCTATTAGAAATTATTACACAAATAGTTTTATATTTTATACTAATATTAATGTACATTTACAAAATTGTCATTAATGACTATGAAATTATTTAAATTCACCAATAATTTCCTTATTATGAATCTTTTAGTTAAATAATTTTTTCTTACGAATTAAATAGATTATGCTATTTTCTGATAACTTCTATAATATGAATCAATAAAAAGTGCATATAGTAGAGTGACCACCATAGTTTGATTAGAATTTTATGCAATTCCGACATAGTAAAGTGGTCACTTTACTTTAGTATATTTTTGTATATACAAATATTTAAAATATTTGAAATTTTTCAGTACAATATCTTCAGGGGTTAATGCTCTTGCGGCGGTGACACTCGAAGACTTTATTAAACCATACGCATCATCGAAATTATCCGAATCAAAAGCTACAATAATAACCAAATCCGTCGCTGTTTTATTTGGTTTCGTTGCTATAGGGTTAGTGGCAGTGGCACAGAGTATGGGAAATGTACTTCAGGCTGCGATCGCCATTTTTGGTCTTTTGGGATCACCCGTATTCGCACTTTTTGTTCTCGGGATGTGCATTCCGATGGCGAATTCAAAGGGTGCATTTTGGGGTACGATCATAGGTATTATCACGTCGCTATGGATCGGTATCGGGGCGATGATATACAAACCCTTTCATTTGAAAAAACCAATTTCTGTTGATTATTGTATTGATCTTTACGTTAACATTACAAAAAGTAATTATACGGTCGAAACTTTTGGATTTCCGACGGATGAAGAAATAAATCGAAAGTAATTTTATTACATTAAAATAATTAAATTTAATTCATATTTTTTCTGTAATTTTTCAGCTCTCACATTCCATTGGTCTATCAAATATCATATCAGTATTATTCAGTAATCGGTGTTATCATAACACTCGTTGCGGGATGTATCATCAGTTATTTCACGGGTAATTTTCTACGGAAACAAAATATTTGCATGACTTTAATTTCGCACTCACGAAAGTCACGTAAAAAGCTATTTTTGGCTCATAAAATATATAATAAATTACCATTAAGTATTAAATGAATACATTTTATCAGTTATGTTCATCTTTATTAATTTATAACAAATGTCAGAGAATACTTAAACATGACTCTGATTCTATCACCTCTATTATTACCATTACAATACCCTAATATATCATTTCATTGTTTGCATATTGAATTCTCGTGGAACGTGATCATTGTATTTATCTATAATTTTATTGTTGCATTTAAAGGGCGATCGTCAATTGCTGATTATGATTCAAATCTTTTCATTCCGTTAATTGCTAATATCGTGAAACAAAAACAACAGAAAAAGATTAATAATTACATTGATAAGGTATGTATATGTATGTATGTATACATATGTTATAACTTTTTTAATAATAAACATTTAATTGTTAAATATTTAAAAGAAAACCGAAGTTTACAGATCCCATTTTTATTAAATTTAATTCATATTATAAGTTAATGGTTAATTAATTTGACAGTTCGGACCTGAAAAGGCTAATTCAATCGTCGCGACGGCACTCGGGAAGGATGTGCTCATCAATTGCAACGGACGTCCGATGACTTATGATGTGTCTAAAGCCGGCAATAAAATGTCTAATGATGCAAAAAGCATCTCAATTAAGCACTTAAACAGAATTAATGGCGAATTAAATAAAGGGTTTGCCGATGATAATAATCATGTGACTAAATTTTGATCATTACTTTTTGTTATTGTATTTAAAATTACATTTAAATTTTTTATTTTTAAACTTTTATAAAACTTAAATTAGCACATTACATATAAAGTTACATATTAAATGTTACTTTTAATTTCGATTAATTTATTTAATATATTAATTCTAAAACTTTATTTTAAACATATATTTACATATAAAACTTTTCTTAAATTCAAATAATTGACACAACAAACTTAAGGGTTTTAAATAATTAATCTCTTAAAACGTTATAAATGTATAGCACCATAAACACCAGTGTAATTCAATGGACAGAGAATGCGCCGTTCCAATGTTATCGTTCATAAAGAGTGTCTCAACATTCGCCATTTTACACCGCAACAGTCATTTATTTATTGTGTTTCTGATAATCGCTATCATCAAACCCCTGTAAAGGCATTCACAGGTGAGTCATAAACCACACTCATTTCTATTTAAATTCTTATCGAACGTTCACTTTAAATTAATTAATTGAACCATTTTATTACGTGAATTTTCCACATGAATAAGTGACATGCATTATGTGCTTATGTTTTGGCGGTGATTATCGTTCATATCATTCAATATAATGCTGTGTTTTTACTCGTAATGTTCGTATGTATTTCATTCATTTCCCGCCACAGACTTAAATATCACTTTTGTTTAAATGTGTTAATCATAAATTATGATTCACTATTTAATTATTTTTTGTTTTTTATTTTTTTTATTTAAATGAGAGAAAAATTTACAAATTTTTTACAAATTTTAATTAAATTTTAATTAATGTTTTAATAAAATTCGTGAATTTAAAGATTTTTTCGCCAAAAATAATTATAAATGAAATTAATTTTAAAGTAAAATTTTTGAAAAATAATTTTTAAAAAATATTTTAAAATTATGAAAAATTATCTAAAATCCTATAAAATGAATGAAATAACAGCATTATTAATAATTTAATGATTTCCATAAATTTATTATAAATGATTATTAATTGAATTTATTATAATTTTTGTATTAAAAAATTGTAAAATTTCTTCAGACATTTATCGTCAGAATATTTTAAAGTTATGTTAATTATACTGTCATAAAAGCAATGAATTATCGGTGAAGATTCATACGACATAATTCCGGTATAATAATGTTCTGTTCAGTAATTTAATACGTCATTTAAATTTAATATAATTCCAAATTTAATATAATAAAAAGTTTAAAGCATCAGACGTTAAAGAATTTAGGAATGTAATAATTGAAATTCCTTAAGAGTAATATACTCTTTTGAAGTATCATATTCTAAAAGCATTTCACGAATCTTCAGATATAATAAAATATTGCATTATATAAGCACTTAAATGTGAGAGATTTATTTAAATTGACAATTCGTGGACCTCTCCATTGTCATGGCGTGTATCGGGGTAATCATTTCCTGTTCATTATTGCATTTAAGGCTTATGTTAGGGTCATATGCAAGTCATATGCTACCGAAAGTGTGGGAAACGCTCCAATGAAATACACAGACTAAAGTTGAAACCCGTTATTATATAACAATAGTGGGGTCTGCACGTACATCATCAATACATTGTCATTTCATCCCATGTTTGGGTTCCGATTTTACCATTTTTATGCATTTTTTCTCATCTTTTGTGACACATTCAAACTTAAACATTCCATTTATATGCACATAAACCTCTAAAAGTATATAATCTCTATAACTTAAACAATGCTTTTGACTCTAATCATATCGTATGGACCACAATGAAGTTTACACTCCACTCATACACCATTCAATCACATGTTTTATGCATGTTATTTAAATACACATCAATTTTGTCAAATCCTAAATATTAATTAAAGTTAATTAATTATTAATGAATCGATATCCTAATCCTGATCTAAGGTAAACAATTATAAATGTATTCTGAAAAAAATCTTAAGCATTTGTACACCCATATTCAAAAAACCATGTAAAAAAATATTGTTTTATATGATTTTATAACTGAATTTTCTATTTCATTAATTAAAATCATAGGAATAGATAAGCATGGTTTTTGAATATGGGTGTACACACACATATATATAACACTTGAATATACTATTAATAGTGTAAACTTTATTGTGGTCCATAGGATATGATAGGATATAAATTTTTATTATTTAAACCACTATA
>LBFL01132680.1:1865-12980 GCA_000988845.1 Hypochthonius rufulus
ATCATTACCCTACGATATCCTTCCCTTAACAATTTATGTAAAACATGACAAAATTTCCAACAGACGATGGGATTTTCCTGTAACGGTAATCGTCGTACGATATTCCAAAATGTCTGTGAACTTTTCTCTTGAAAAGTCCCGATGAGAATCCCTTTATATATAAAATCGTATGTTCAGCATAATCAAATGTTTTACAAAATGTAAATATTTGCTTTAAAATGCAAATCTAATGCTAAATGCTTACTTCGGACGTGTTTTTCTTTGACGGGACTTTCGTGCGAATTAATCGCTTTCGAAATACTCGCGAACTATTGATTTGCAAAACAGAAATGAGTAAAAAGTTATTAAATCATATCGTGAGTCTGCAATTACATGACACAAATTTATTCTGATTCCATTAAATAGATTTCCATTAAAATATAAATGCACGAAAAGTATGGAATCAGCTCATTGCAAATGTTTACATGAAATGTAATACTATAATGTAATACTATAATGTGATACTATAATGTAATACTATATTTTTTTCAAAATCATCAGAGCAAATGTGACGATTAACAATTCACACGTCAAAAGGCAAACACATAATTCCGGATTAACTCATAAAATTGTCGTATCATTTAAACTCTAATTATTACTATTGTCATTCATAATTAAAGGCTCCGTAATAATTGACACTTTCAATTAAATTAAAATAATTATTTTATTATTTCATTTATCAGAGCGTAAATCAATTTATAGAAAATGTTTCAAATAAAAGTGAATGAAATGCAAAAAATATTATTTAAAACTCACATTAACATTCATATAATTGTTTATTAATCAAACTTTTAACATGTGACATGTGACATGTCCTTATTAATGATAATCGCATTACCGTTACATTCGTAATGAAATCATCTCAAAGGGATAATGTAATACTAATATGATATTTATATTAAAAGGTGAGTTCAAAGGGCACAATTGTGTTACTGTATTGAACGATATTTCAGTATTTCATATTAAATTATTTAATTAATCAATGCAAACACATGATAAGATAATAAAAGTCCATTTAATAGAGTTACCATTACCTGTGTTTTCTCGAAATTCTCTTTTTCAATATCCAAAGATGTCGATTGCCGATTCCGCGGATTCAGTGTTTTTTGTATTGTCGATTGTCGTGCGGCCATTGTTTGCGAAGATATTAGATAATTATCACTTTATATTAATTGTTAAACGCAACCATACAATTGATTCATATATTTATACCGAAATTATAAAATACTTATAAATATCACATGATTATTGAAACGAAATCTGTAAATTGTAATTGTCGATCATAGAAAAAAATGAATATCATAACACAAGTAAAAAATCATTTCATATTATTGTTGCGAATGTTTATACATATAATCAAATTGTGGTAATTAAATACTTAAATTGTTTCAACAATTGTTTCAACACTCGAAAAACGCATTATTTTATGGTCGGAATGACATTCTCATAATACACACATTCGCATAATACACACACACACATTCACCACGCATAAACATACTGAGCGATGAATTTGTTGTTAGGAGTGGGAAAATAAGTAAAGTATTCACTCATAAATTACGTCAAATTTTATATTACTTTTTATAGTGTGATTTATTGGGAAAGGGGATTATCATTTCGCAATAACATTATTTGTTATTAACTTTGAGGAACTTTAATGAGTTAACTCATACCGTTTTACTCCGTTTCATTCAAACTGAAAACATTGTTTTACATAATATTTCAATTTAATTACTTTTATGCTTTTATGTATACTTTTATAACGATAATTGCATCTCTTTGAATATTTTTAAAGTAAATTTAATCAATATTTTGATATTTCTTATGAATCAACTCTTATCATTGATAATCATGCTTATCACTGATAAAATCAGTGATTATCCTTAAATCAGTGATTATATACTTTAATGTAATGCCATATGATTCCATTATTAAGAATTTTTACTAAAATATAACCGTAAAATATCAGTTAAACGATCAGTTTTATATTCGTATTCATTGATATTCACATTCATTCATTGATATAATCGAAGTAAAACGGTAATGAATTTGAGAGTATTTTTACGTAACGGAATGACTCCACCCAAACGTGTATTGCATGACTCCGCCCCAATTCATTATTTCCGTGTTATATAATAGAACCGTCGACATTATTATGATAGAAATTGTCCATCGTTAAGCATTATAATCGATCGCATCTCATATATCACCGTAAAACACACGCACACGTGATTAATGGCAAATCAATTGCCCGTTTACGTTTCAAATGCCTCATCAGGGAAAACGCTATCATCTCCATTTGCAGCACAATCAGTGTCACCATCGGTCGCCACAGACTGTGTTATGATCGGTCCGAATGATCCTTCAATTATTAATAAAGAATTGTTTAACGCGTGCAGAAATGGCGATATCATTAAAGTCAGAAAACTCATTAATGTCACGAATGTTAATATTAGAGACACGAATGGAAGAAAATCGACGGTAAAAAATTTAATTTAATTCAATTGTAATGATTTCTAATGATGCATATACATATGATACATATCCATAGCCTCTGCATTTTGCCGCGGGCTTCGGTCGTCGTGACGTCGTCGAACACTTATTACTGAACGGTGCGAATGTTCATGCAAAAGATGACGGTGGTTTGGGTATGTTCGACATTTTACATTTGATGATGCTCATTAACATGTTAATTGTTTGATTCTCTCAGTACCATTGCATAACGCGTGTAGTTTTGGACACGCCGAAGTCGTACAATTGTTGCTGAAGCACGGTGCAGATCCAAATGCACGTGACAATTGGCATTTTACTCCGATAATGGAAGCGGCGATTAAAAATAAAGTTGAGGTTTGTATTGTGCTTCTCCAACACGGGGCTGATATGATGATACGGAATGCCGATGGGAAAACGGCTATTGATTTGGCAGAGCCGAATGCGAAAGCGGTTTTCACGGGAGAGTACCATAAAGAGGATCTCCTCGAAGCCGCACGAAGCGGTAATGAAGAGAAATTAATGTCTTTATTAACACCAATTAATGTCAATTGTCACGCTTCTGATGGACGAAAGTCTACAGTATGTTTAAGTTATTTGTTTCTAAAATCATATTAATTTGATTTTATCTTTAAAAAGCCTCTTCATTTAGCTGCGGGTTACAATAGAGTACGTATCGTGCAATTGTTGCTCCAACACAATGGGGATGTTCACGCTAAAGATAAGGGTGGTTTGGGTATGAATTCAAATAATGGGAATCAGTGTTAACATTTGACTCTATTTTTAGTTCCATTGCATAACAGTTGCAGTTATGGGCATTTTGAAGTTTCTGAGTTATTAATAAAGCACGGCGCTGATGTGAATGCGACAGACCTTTGGCAGGTATGGTATTAATGGACCAATCATTGTTGTGGATCTATGGAATTAATATGCAATTTAATATAACAGTTTACACCATTACATGAGGCAGCATCAAAGATGCGAGTCGAGGTCTGTTCGCTTTTGCTTAGTCATGGCGCTGATCCCACATTAGTGAATTGTCACGGAAAGAGTGCAAATGACATCGCTCCGTCACGTGAACTGCAGGAAAGGATATCATATGAATATAAAGGGTACTGTTTATTGGAAGCGATTTTACAGGGCGAACCGGCAAAAGCTAAAAAATATTTATCATCAGATATTATTAACTTTAAGCATCCATTCTCTGGTGATTCTCCACTGCATTACTCTGTAATGTGTTCACATCCCAAACGCAAACAAATCACTGAGCATCTCATACGGAAAAATGCAAATTTAAATGAGAAAAATAAAGATTTTTTAACGCCTCTTCATATAGCCGCTGATAAATCTCATTACGACGTAATGGAGATACTTCTAAAACACGGCGCGAAAGTAAATTCAGTCGATTGTTTGGGTCAAACGTCCCTCCATCGGTGTTCCAGAGATGGGAATGTTCAGGCGTGTCAAATACTATTATCTTACGGTGCAGAGACTTCAATTGTCAGTCTTCAGGGGTATACACCGGATCAAGTGGCAAAGGAAAATGTACAGAAATTACTGGCGAATCACAGATTAATATCGACGGGTGATACTGAATATAAACTGCTCGAAGCCGCTAAAGCGGGGGAACACGAAATTGTCAAAACCATTCTCATTGCGCATCACCATTTAGTTAATTGTAGGGATATCGACGGAAGACAGAGCACACCTCTACATTTTGCCGCCGGATACAATCGTGTAGATGTTGTTGAATATCTTCTTTCACGCGGTGCTGATGTTCACGCTAAAGATAAAGGGGGTTTAGTACCGTTGCACAATGCCTGTAGTTATGGTCATTATGAAGTCGCGGAACTTTTGGTTAAGAAAGGAGCGAATGTAAATGCAACAGATCTTTGGAAGGTACTGATTTGAGTCACAATGACTCCGATGAACTCATTTTAAGTTATGCTTTTTTAGTTCACGCCATTACATGAGGCGGCAGCAAAAGGAAAGTCAGAAATAGTAAAATTAATCTTAAAGCACGGAGCGGATCCGAATAAAAAGAATCGCGACGGTCATATACCATTGGACTTAGTAAAAGAGGGTGATCAGGAAATTATTGACCTCCTCATGGGGGATGCGGCGGTACTCGACGCGGCCAAAAAGGGTGATCTCTCACGATTGGTCAAACTCGTCACGTCCGAGAATGTCAATTGTAGAGATTCTCAGGGAAGAAATTCAACGCCATTGCATCTCGCTGCGGGTTACAACAATTTGGAAGTCGCGGAATTCCTATTGGAAAATGGAGCCGATGTTAATGCTCCCGATAAAGGGGGACTCATCCCTTTGCATAATTCGGCATCATATGGGTGAGTGTCATTATCTAATATTTATAATTATTTCTATTAATTAAATATTACAACAAAAACATTGCACAGGCATTTGGATATCGCTGCACTGCTAATTAAATTTAACACCGCAGTTAATGCGACTGATCGATGGGGATTTACTCCTCTTCATGAGGTACTTTATAAATTTGAATTTGAATTTCAACAAAAATTGATTCGATAATTAATTTAAAGGCCGCCCAAAAGGGGAGAACTCAATTGTGTGCATTGCTTCTCGCTCATGGTGCTGACCCTACACTAAAGAACCACGAAAGTCAAACCGCTTTGGATTTAGCAACAGCCGAAGATGTTCGATGTTTGCTTATGGATGCGGTCGCACCGAACACAATCGTAAGCACATCTGTGATCACATCAAACACAAGTGTTAAGCCGTCTTCGCCAACACCAACACATACAAATGACCACAAATTGAATTCAACAGTTTCTTGTGATATTTCCTCATCATTACCGAACTCACCTCATATAAGTGCAGGCACTTCAGACATTCAAATTGACATTAACATTCCATCAGCACTGACATTATTATTGGCGCAAAGAAATAGCGAAAATGTAAATGGTGATGTATCACATGCAAACGGAAATCGCGCTGATGGTACATCAAAAAAGCCGAATGACAAAATCACGAGTTATATCTCATCATCCTCTTTTCCGTCCGTTAGTATCGTTGCCTTTTTGAGTAATTTAGGATTGGATCATCTCACAGAACTCTTCGTTCGCGAACAGATATCTATTGATATACTCGCGGAAATGGGTCATGAAGAGCTTAAGCAAATAGGTGTGAACGCGTATGGGCATAGACATAGATTATTGAAGGGAATTGAAAAATTATTATTATCGAGTAATTGTACGGCTCAACATATGGTCCCAATCAGTTCCGGCACTATTCTCATTGATTTGGACCCTCATGATAAAGAGTTTAAAGCAGTTGAGGATGAAATGCAAATGAGTATACGTGAACATAAAGATGGGGGTAATGCGGGGGGAGTGTTCAATCGGTACAATCCTATTAAAATACAACGAATTAGTAATAGAAGATTATGGGAGAGATACTGCCATAGGAGGAAAGAAATAATCGAAGAGAATCATGATTATGCTAATGAACGAATGCTCTTTCACGGGTCTCCGTTTATTAATGCAATTATTCAGAAGGGCTTCGATGAGCGTCACGCGTATATTGGGGGTATGTTCGGGGCGGGAATTTATTTCGCTGAGAACAGTTCCAAGAGCAATCAATATGTTTATGGTATGTATAATAGGAATGTGTTACGAGATTATACTTTACTTAATTACCATTTAAAGGGATCGGTGGTGGTACCGGATGTCCCCAACATAAAGACCGCTCGTGTTACATATGCCGTCGTCAGATGATTCTCTGTCGTATTGCACTTGGGAAGTCATTCTTTCAATTCAGTGCACTTAAAATGGCGCATTCACCGCCCGGACACCACTCGATTATAGGTCGACCGAGTGGAGGCGGACTCTCGTTTCCCGAGTATGTCATATATCGCGGGGAACAGGCATATCCCGGTATGAGTTGATCCATCGTTGATCAATGTTTTAATGTGGTTTAATGTGTTTTATCTTTAACAGAATATCTCATCACTTACCAAATTGTTAAGCCCGAACCTAATTCAACGCAAAGTCCCTCATTCCTCAATTAATTTTTCACAATGTTTAGAGAAATTTTATTTATATCATGTTTCTTACCCTATATTTATCATGTAAATATTGTAATTATTCTTTTTACGATATTTTTAAATCCCTTTTGAAATTTTGACTTAAATTATAATGTAATAATAAATGATTTGTTTTTTAATATTTAGTATTTTATTCGGTACATACGAATCACTACCGCAACACATTCATGGTCTACCCCAAGAGTTGTTCAATATAATTAATAATTAACATTCTTTAACCGTACATAATGATACCTCAATAATGAACATAATCATTCAGTAACAATACACTTGAATCAGACAGAGATCAAAAGTAATATATTTGGAGACACTAATAATATAACATAAATGATTTACTGTATAAAATCACATAATCATAAATAACATTTGTTTTCCATTACAATGCAATTTTTATTACCGTATATTAAAATTGTCGGCAAAAGCATGACTCCAGAGATAGGATTTCCCTTCAAAATTAAGATCAATTCGTTTCTACCACAGTATTTACGATACATTTGCATTGATTTTCTTACATTTTCTTACATTTTCTTACATTTCAAATGTCACAATCACGACAAAATATGATAATGGCATAGACTAGAAAAAGCATATTCTACTTAATTGTGTCGGATAAACAAAAATCGGGGGAATTAAAGTAATACATAAATAATTTTGGCGAAAAATGCACATTAAATGTATGATAAAATTATTAAATCATTTCCTAAAGAAAATAATAAAGTGATTATATATGCACATTATTTTCCCATCGAACAATTTCTATATATGACAATAGATATCACATAATTATGTATGTAAAGCCATTATAATAAACTTATAATGATGCAGTGTTTTAAAGTAACGATGCACTTATGATGCAACCGAAAGTAATGAGTAAAGTCGCTCTATCAATTGATGCCAAATAACGTATCTCGGCTTTCATCACATAAATTATATAATGTTTATAATGCAATAGGCACATACAGTAGAGTACGTTTAACTATAAGGATAAAGAATTTTAGGATCGGATTGGATGTGGTCATGAGTCATGATTACAAATCATGGATAATGCGGAATGAGTGATAACAGTACGTGTTCATGACAAAAGTAGATTTATATTGTAACTTTAACATCATTCTTTTCAATTATAACCCATCCTTAGGCTTTCTAATTGTATCATTACACTACTATTTACACATTAATTAGCAGTAGCAAAAGAATGAACGAATTTATGTGTTATGAGTATAAATATTAAATATGATTTTTCATCAATGATAATGACGATGAATCAAAACTAAAATCGCATAAAAATTCATTACTTTTGCACCAATATTTATGTAATTTATGTAATTATATAATAATAGTGGGATATTGAAAAAGACGTATGAGAGAAATGAGAGAATATAAAACAAAATTAAAATATATTGAAATTCAATAAAAAAGAAAAGATTATATACTAATGGATTCTTAATTTAAATTTAAGGAATTTCATGCATTTGTTTCAACATCATTGGATAATAACAGCATTATTGACAGAGAAAGCCAATGAAAGAGTGAAGATATACGAGAATATAATGCATGATATAAGCAGTGCAATTGTGTTGAAAACCAATTCTGTCAGGAAATTTCCATCACATAATTAGCTGCATTTGTGAATCTCATATAATAACGCATTATCGGTTTGCACTTTGTCCGTGTCCGTTCGGGCAATAAAAGCCAAATAAACGCACATATCTTTAAGATAATAAATCATATTTTACAAGAGTCAATTGCCTCATTCATTGGGTTGAGTTTTGTGGCTTTTGCCCACGCATATACACTTAAGAAATTATAATTGTGATGTCAGAACGACGGTGGTGCGGTGCGGCTAATGTTTATTATCACAATCCCAACCGTTCTCTTTGATCATATGTGCCAATTCTATTATGTATTTCCCCTCTTTGTACTTCTGACTCGACTCAAATGCGTGTTCCTAAAGTATATTAAAATATCACTTTAATGTAACGATACTAAAGTATATCATACTAAAGTATACCATACAATGCATTTGTATACACGTATCACACGTTACGGATATATCTGATAGAAACTCTTATCGTATGTCCCAATTTTATTATCACAGGGAAATCATTAAAATAGGAAAATATTAATGTAAAGGGAGAGTACCGTAACTTCCAAATTGTGTAAACATTAGTTTTATGATATGCAATTTGTTTCAGTTACACCATAATATAACGAATCATATAACATGTGTTGACGAATCAAACTAAACTCTCAATTAAATGGTCTCAGATTTTCCAATAAAATATATCAAAACATATCATATCGTGATTTATGATCATCATACGCGATCATAGGATATTTAAAATACGAGGAAAGAGCATGTGTTAAGCCTTCGATAACGATTTGATTATCAATATGCTCATAAAAGTCAATGCTAAATATATATATACGTATATACGTACATATAAATATACATATATATACGTACATATTTCCATCCGAGAGTCGTCTTACAACATTCACAATATATATCCGCAACTGCATGTAAACCCGTCAATAGGACCCTCTCTTCTGCGGGACCACAGCCGACGTTAACCCTAAACATGTACATTGAAACATATTACAATTAAATAATTACGAAAGTCATTATCAAACAATTCATGTCCAAATATAAAAGTGCGTATAATTAAGTGACACTCATAAACAGGTAAATAATGTATTACGACATAATCATGGACATAATACAATGACATTGAAACAACTTACACTGAATTGAAGAGGTATGCCCGCCCCTGACTCCCCTGAAATGACTGTACAACAATGCAATGATTAATAAATGTAAATATACAACAATGTAATGAGTATAATGAACATCGGACTGACCTTTGAGATGAGTTCATCGTGATTCGCCAGATGTGCACGGCAATGGATACAACTGTAAGTTCTGTGACACGATGGTAAATATGCTTGAAATGTCTTCACCATTGTTGTTAATGTTCGTCGATGCTGATGTTCAACACTTGTTTCAGATACTTTTTCGTATTTAAATCATTATGCAGCCTCAAATCACGTTCGTTGAACACGAAAGAGGTGCACACACAAAGGAAAGTTATAGCATAACAGAGGAAACAGAGTAATGTAATATCACTATGATATTAATAGTAATATTACGACTCAAAACAATGCATTAGCATTTGTTGCGCAGAGTTTGACCATTAATGAAGAGACTATGCAATGACGAGCGTATCATACGGTAAAATGGGGAATCACCTTTTTTGTCACAATAATATTTTCAAATCAAAATAATCAAAATAAATACGATATAAACAAAGAGCAGACATATATAAATGTACCATAATATTGCGAAGACATTAGCCCTATACACAGTGAAAATCATATGAGAGTGGTGTAAACCCCCATCCCTTTCCCTCTCCATAACTATGCACAGCCAATCCCTGTCCGCATCACATGCGCATCACAAACCAAACTTCAGAGACAACAAATATTTTTGGCCCGCGAATCCATCATTCAATTATTAGTTCAGAAAAATCACTATAATTGTGAATCTAAATTAATTATACGTTTTTATTATTCCCAAATTACACAATAGGGCTTTGAAAATTAATAAACAGTTCGTTAAATATACTCTAATAAAGTAATGCGTATGACCCGTGTGCAAATGTTTGCGCGACACTCAAATTTACAACATTAATGTGCAGCACAAAAGGATAATGCGAGTTCTTTAATCCCTGATCCTGAAATTGCGGGACATTCAAAATGATTGTGCTTTTGGGACATTTCTTCAGTTTAGAGAAATAAATTTGTCACATTTATATGCATAATTTAGAGTAAAAATGGTCTGTTAATAAAATATACATTTGTATTGCATAAGTAAATAATTAAAAGTAAAATTTTGCAGTTTAAATATGAATAAACTTCAAATATTAAAATTTTCTGTATAATTTTAATGAATCATTTGAGAAATGTAATACAATTGAATGTCGAGAATTTAATTAAAATATCGGTTTTTAAATTAGAAATTTTCATAGAACCGAAGTATACTCAATTAAAAAGAAAATCCAAATAAACAATGATAATGGCAACAATGATAGTGTCACGGCCATTATGACCGTAACGGGGTAAAAACCCCACAGAACAACCACAATGTCGAAGGTTAACTCGACTAATGACAGATTCTTTATTAGCATAGTAATATTTATAGTGTTATGATAGTCATAGGTAAGTATACAATGATAAAGGGTGATGCATTAAACTATGAAATTTATGATAAAAGTTATGTTAAATGAATTATGACCCTAAAATGACCCTAAAATGACCCTAAAGTGACCCTAAAGTGACCCTAACAGATGGCAAACACAAGGACATAATATGGAATCGCTGTTTCCGCTTGAATCGGATTAACTCAGTTTTAACTAATATCAGGAATCGTCTCCGTATTTCCTTTTCACGTTGACGTGCATCGTCCGGCAGCGGATCGTTAAAGTCCATTTTTTCTATTTTTA
>LBFL01132691.1:0-29437 GCA_000988845.1 Hypochthonius rufulus
CCTTTTACAACAATTTAAACATCTTTTCACTTAAACAGGTTCAGGGAGCAGATCTTAAATGATGCTAAAGACAGATGCCACTTTCATATGGTGGCACCAATTAAAGGGATGACTTTTTTGGTTATCACCGTCAGTTTTTGCGTTCATATAAAGAGACATTTCTTTTTAAATTGCGCATTTAAGTAGCATTTCGGTCCTCTGCCCGAAGCCAAAACAATTTTTCCAGCGTCATGTGTGTGAGTGGTGTAAGTTCAGGTTCCACTTGTTCCACACGCACGTTAGTGAAGGAATTCTGATGGCATTTCTTTAAGTATCCTCTCGTACCAATTAACAATACTAAAGTTGCCCCTTATATAACGACTGTTTTCTGCGGTTGGGTTTGTGATGGTCTCTGCCAAAACAAAGGATAAAGAATTGTTACAAAAATAGTTTTTATACAATGATTTACGGATGTATAATTCTAAAGCTATTGTTTATAGAGACGAACTTAATGCTAATGAATCAATTAGCATTAAGTTTATTAAAATACAAAAGTATCCCACAAATAAGTTATACAATCTAATGAATGTCATTGCGGAAAATAATTAATTCAAAAAATTTGAACCCCAATGGAGTGATTGTTTTTCGGTACTCCCATAGCCAAATACGAGTTTTTAGTTTGGGAAATATTTGTGCGTCATTACACCATTTAATTATTGCCGCATCCACTATTGCGGTCGCGCATCACAACGGAGCTCTATCATCATCAGTGTCTTTCACAGTATCCTCTTCAAATTGAGTGCTTTCAGTGCATTCTCCATACAAACGTTATCCTCTTATACAATTTGCTATTAGAAGGTTGTGGGTCATACCGGTCATACCCTTCTTAAAGAAAAATCAAATTAACTGAACACTTCTTTGTCATGTTAAAAGAGGGTCCTGAGAATGGGAAACGCTTCTTTTACGGTGGCGAAAAAGAATCGTATCATATCTTTCATGCCATTACCTTATACAAAAGGAAGTTTTTATAGGGGCGGGGGTGTGGGGGTGATGGGGATGAGGGACCTCAAAAAACAAAAAACAGTTAAATTGACCTTTCGACATCAGTAAAACATAAAAAAGACACAATTTTTATCACTGTTTCATTGGATAGTGTTGTGTAACAATAGAAGAAATTGAGAATTGAGATGCCAAAACGCACATCTCTGTTCTATGAATGAAAATGGCAAAAACTTGAGACAGGAAATGCATAACATCGGCCCTTTTTCTTTGCCTCTAAACCTTAAGGAATGATTTTCTCTCACATTTTTTTGAATTACGTTATCTGCTATTTGTGTATATATTGTTTATATATATATGACACGATTGACTTGAGACGCAATATAAATATGGATTTTTTACGGAAATTGTGTTTCGCGAATTTTTGTGTGTATATTTTCACTGATGATGCATTTTCTTTTCCGGGTTTTCATATATTTTATTTTCTGTTTTCAAATTTTCGTGTTTTTCTAAAGGATCCACTTTTTGAAAATGTCGAAATGCCACTAATTTATGCCAATTCAATATTAAGCAACAATAGTTGTATAGAAATTGTTAATTAATTTGAAGAACTTAATTAATGATTAAGTTTATTGAATGCAAAACAAGTATTGAATAACACAAATAAAATTATTTAATTTCACTCGAATTGCATTCTCATGTGTTACGTGTGAAAATGCAATATTTGCATTCAGTAATTACTGTGAAAGTGATTTTTTGTGATGTTCGATGATGACATTTCATTGCATTTCAATTCCACTCGATGTTTGCATTTTATTTTTTCAAAATTCATTCATCTGATACTTTATTTCACCAGAAAAATGTTATCATTGCGATGTGAGTTCCAATTGTTCACTGTAAAAGGTGTGGTAATTACGTGTTTTGATGGGAAAGTGTTCAGATGCCATTGCAAAGGGTGCGATTTACGATAAAATTGAATCTAAACCCAAAATGTATTAATTCAATTTATATGATACAATTGCATGAGTGTATTGAGTGAGAAAATTGACCGAAAATACGTAATCTTTTATTATATTCACACTGTATTATTGATAATTATTGTGAATGTTGAGAGGGGAATTAAATGGGAACAGCAAAGGAAGTGTCTGCAGATGTATGCCTTAAGATGATCCCTTATTTCAGATATACATGAAAATTGATACGCCCATTTATTAATTTAGTTTTAGCTTTTATTACTCTCAAATATGTTCACTCCGATATGAAATTATGATAAATAAATCCGCAGCGCAAAAGTGAAAGTTTCTTTGCCTTAAGTTTGCGTGTCTAAAGTTAATTCCATACTCACTCCATCTTTTTAATACAGTTAAATCT
This sequence comes from Hypochthonius rufulus, assembly GCA_000988845.1. Lineage (NCBI taxonomy): Eukaryota > Metazoa > Arthropoda > Arachnida > Sarcoptiformes > Hypochthoniidae > Hypochthonius > Hypochthonius rufulus. The sequence goes on from LBFL01132691.1 coordinate 2,350, forward strand.
CATTACACTGCACTTTTTTACTCTATTAACACATTAACGAAAGTCAATCATTTAATTCAGTTTTAATTTTATAGGAGTTTAATCTGTTTTGGCGCACTCTGCTCTGTTGGGACAAAAACTTGCAGTTAAATGTATACTCATGGGTAAGTGCCTTTTAATAATTAATGACCACTGTCATTATAATTGACTTTCGTGTGTATACCATTATCATATCAGTGATGCTGTACGTTCTGTTCACACATCACTGCATCCTTCTGGAGTATCATACTCTTCATTTTCATTTCCATGCGCAAAATTTTATCTTAAATCACATCATTTCGTAACGTTATGCATAGAGTTATATGAAATTCTATTGTCATCACCCCTCTCCATTAACATCAGCGTGAGACTCTTAAGGCTCTTTCCTGACCATTCATTGATAATGTCACACATTGTCCATGTTTGAAGACATGAGACAGTTCCAAGAACTGAACTCATATATTTATGATGGCATTAGCAATGATATAAGAATGCCTCTATTTTCGTTGCCCAAAGTTTGGGAATCCCTATTCTTTTATTGAAATTCTGTTATCTTAAGATGTGTACATTAGTAGTTAATTACAATGACCGTTTCATCTCATGACACAATAGTATTGTGAAACACATGCTAATATTTACAATTGTGTATCCATTCGGTGGTGATATGCGTTCTCATCTCTGTCTTCCTTTTAATGTGTGAGAATCTGCATGAGGGTTATGTTAAGAGCATTCCCCACTCCCGGAACAATTGTCCATTGCGTAACTAAAGAGATAATAAAATTTAATGATTCTCGTGTCACACAATTATAAGACGCGCAGTTCCTGATGGCGGTTGTATAATATGACGTATAAGAAAAATAAGCATTCTTCAGGAGCTATTCATTGATACTTTAGTAAAAGGGGATTAACCAAATCTGAGTTTCTGTACGATGAAAATTGTATTTTAAGTAACGGTTGAGGATCACAATTTTGTTCCTTTAGGAAACATACACAATGATTATAGAAAATAAGCGGTGTCCGCAGACAATAGTAAAGATTAGAGTCAAAAGTAACCATTATTAGAATCATCAACACTTTTTGTCGAAACTGCTTTTTGTTGATGATTCGTGATGTTACATTTGTTCGATTCGACTCTTAGTGATTGAATCTGCCGATAGAATTTTAAATCATTTTATTTTATTTTTAATTATCATGAAAGAGATGAATCGTTTTTTAAGACATTAATGATCGAAGGGATTAAAAAGAGGATTAAATTAAATTTAGAGATGTGAACAGATGCGTCTACAAAAGAGGACGGACGTTGTGAAATGTTTAGTAATAAATTGTTTTGCACTTTTTGATAAATTCAAATTATGATTTCGCATGTTTCAAAAGAGTTACGTAAAGAATGTTGAGATAACTTAATTTAAATTTCATAATAATTGGAGTGTAATATTTTTATTATGTGTTGCATTTGCATTTTTCTTATAATACATTACTTTTTTGGTCATATTAAACATTAATTTTGTGGCATTAGCGAAGGGCCAATTTTTGGAATCCTCTTCCGTCATAAGAATTTTTATGGTCTCATTTTTAAATGGCGAAAAAAGAAATTTTAGTGCTGAAAACCGATACTGATCTTTCCCTTTCTTTTTTCCCCTCAAATATCTTTCATAACATATTTTTTTGATATCCGAGAAAATTCATTCGCACATCGCATGTAAACATATTTATAGATCATGCAAAAAATGAGGGATCATCATAAGGGGAATCTTAAGGACAAATGACAAAAAATTTGCAAAACTTAATGCTTTGCATTACATTTTCTTATTTTTCCTCTAATACTATAGTATAAATATAAATTTACACATCCGCTGCGTCTGTTTTCGGAATCCCAATCGCTTTGGACGTGTCCCTATGACATCGGTTTGGTCCTTATGAGGCTATTAGAAGAGGAACCCTAATGTCTGGTAAATTTTTGGCAGCGAAAGTCAGAGAAAGTCTCTCATTATGCTATGAGAATTGCATTTAAAATCACACATATGTACACGTGTGTCTCACTGTTAGTGTTTTATGTTAGTGTGTTTTGCCATTCAATTTGCTTCTCAATGATCATTTCATAATGTATTATTTGTCTTTGCAAAATGCACGTTTATTTATACAGTGCATTTGTATCGGTTTAACGGAGATATAAATCTTTCGGAGATATTTCCGATTCCCAATTTTTATCACCATTTTTTCGTTCATTTCCATCTAAAAATACACACACCGTACTCCCGTCCATTGACCGTCATGTCGGGTTATAATGAAAACGATCTTAGGTATAATTTAAATTAAATTAACATGACGGTTGTCGCAAAATTTAATAAAATCATCAATGATCAAATTCCGACGTCGGTCAATGCGAGGGAATACGGTAAATAATTAAATATTAATTTTTATAAAATAATAATAAAATTAATCTGTAAATTAAACTGCACGTATTTATCATGTCACACGTGAGTATACACGTGTCGATTCAAATGGATATTGAAAAATGTTTTTTATGTTTATTGTTACTGAATTTGTCTGATCTTTTATTAGTGAAACACTTCTTTACGGTGAAAATTCCTGCCGAAAGTTGTCTTAAGAGAGAGGGTCATTCACTGGTACCGCATGTGCAAAGACATGCGCATTGCGATGTACGGTCGGTTCTGAATGCGATGGTAATCCTCTGAAGTTATAGAGTCGCATTCGCGTGTGTGTCTCGCATCTTTCAGCATCCATTGCATCTCATTGCAGTACGAGTTTGTAGTATGTGGAGTGTGGTAACTCCTGTGAGAGTGGCTTTGGTACACATCACCCCTCGAAAATTGTATACGTCCGGTCATATGTGTTTTGGACTGATCCATTTGATCCTCAAAAGTGATTAATTTTAAAATTACCGTTAAATTTAAAGATATACTTTTGTTTGTAAAACAATAATTTTGGTGAAAACACTAAACAATAACTTTTTATACGTGATTTTTATGCGAAATTTACAAACGACACTCATTAACTCATTAACCGAAGGATTACGTTAAACTTATTTGTGAATAGAGTGTGCCGATTCAATAACTATTTCAACGATTGGATTTAAATCACTATTTAATTGACACATTTTTACACAATTTACACATTATACGGTAACTTATTTATTGTCAATTTTATGATCAGCAAATATTCTACCGTATGTTACACGTTCCAAATGAACATTACAGTGTCGTGAGCCGAACGATCGTAAAGACCTAAAACATAAAAGTAAATCCGCGGAGAATCACAATCACCATAAACTTTGAAGTGAATCGTAATCGGTATGTATATATTCGTTTATTATTCTTTCGTTTGACCATAGTTCTTTGACAATGATTGTAATGGTCTCGTTGCAATGGTCCCCATGAGAATCATTTGCATTAGCAATTGGCAATTTGCAATTATCTATTAGCGCCTTACGACACGCGATACCATTAGCATATCGGTTGTATACGGTTGAGGCATATGAGAGTGTCGACACTGATGCAGACTTGAGATTCACACCGCGATTCATGGTTATGGTGATGGATCATTCCCTTTATCTTTCAGTTATATATATTTATAGCGTTCACTAATATTTAATTATGTCTGATTTTGACGAATTTATTTAATTCACATTTATTTAATTCACATTATATCGTCTCTGTTTTTGCCAATTTAAATTGATTTAATTGATTTAATTGGTGTGCCCATAATTGGAACATTCGTACCCAATCGTTGGTCATTCTTTTGTCGATGAAAATTTCATCGAAAAGGGATTCGGCAATTAGTGTCTCGCATCACGTTCATGCCATTAACTATCTTCGCATTGCTTCTGCAGGACTTTTTAGTTTCTTTTCTGTGTATAAATAAAAGTTAAGGAACACGATGTATATGTACATGTATATGTATTCCCAATAAGAAAATAGTTTTTCTTTTTTGTGATCCCATCCAATGACCGGTTTGGCATTGGCCATTGGGGTAAGTGTTTTGTGGCGTTTCATGTTCAGGTTCTTCTTCGAGTGTTCGGCTGTTCATGTAAACCCATGTGAGGTAAAAGACTGCTCACAGTTTGTCTTATTCAGTGGCATTTTTTGCCGAAAGTCTTCGATAAGTGTACGCATCACGCGATTTAAGCGCAAAAATTATCACTAAAATATTTTATTTTTTCATGACCCTCATTATTGCCTTTCTTAAGGATGAGACCCCTATTTTGGTGCCTCTTTTAATCATTTTAATAATTTTAATATTATTATAAATTTCTCTTCCATATTAAAGTGGAGACTGATTTTTCAATGATATCCATCATTATATGCCTCTTATTTTGCCTAAGACTGTATAAATTATTTATAACTTTGCATAAATCAGTAAATTCCCGACACCATTTATGGCATTATTATTATCCGTGATTATAAATATGATCGATTATAATATTATAATATTTTTCAGAATTATATTTAAGAGTTTCAATATTTATATATTCAATGTATTCATTGAGTAAAAATTAAGATAACCGATTGAGTGCCGTTAGTGATTAGTCACTGATAAAGTCACAAAGAGATTTATCACTCTCCAATGATACAATGAAAGGACCCTCAAACAATCATTATTATTTATTGTGTATTATTTTTCTCAACTTTCATATCACTTTTCACTGTAATATTTATTATTGGATTAATACACCATAAACTGCATCTAAAGACTCTCCACCATTTGGCTCAATACCCCAGTGGTTTATCATATCACTTGTTCCATGCACGTGCGAAAGCACAGCAACAATGTGGAAACACGTGACCAGCGATGCGTTTAAAGGGCAAAAGAGATAAAACTTTTTCGAGTCCCTAATATTTGAATATGTCTAAAGCGATATCGATTATCGTGCATAACTTATTATTATGCATTATATTTTTTTGATATTATAAATTCGGAAAATGCCATTGGATATGGTTTCAGGTTTTGGTATTCATAAAGGTTAACGCTGAATGAGTTTGACACGTGAAAAGCTTCAATTTTTATAATGCGTTTATTATTTTTTATTCTTCGCTGTGAATATTAATTGTTTTGTAAATTAAAGGATGTGTACCATTAAATTGTTATATAATTTTAAATTACACGGTTTATATTATCATTTAGATAAGAATCGAAATGCATGTAATGAACACTGTCATCGTACACTTTACAAATATTTGAGGATATGTGTTATTTTATAATAATAATTAGTGATACTAAATTAAGATCATGCACTTAATCGCTCCAAAATCTATGGCTGAACTTTAAATGCCATCATTGACCTTAATATTAACGCTCCCAATTTCAATATGACCATAGATTTTCGACACAATTTGCTTCTATGAATATAATCCAATTCCACACCTAATCTATTTGATATGTTTGGGATACCGGTGATGACCTGACTAATGACTGAAGTGTAATATAATAATTATCACAATTAATGACATATTTAGGAGATTATTTCTAATAAATAAAGTAAATATAAATAAAGGTGAACGTATTTGCTCCTGAAATTGTGTCGCTGATCAAAAGGATATGATAATTAAACTAAACATACACTATTAGATAAAATCTGAAAATTAATAAACACATTATTCATATACATTTTATTTAATTATTGTACCAAATATCAGTTCAGTTAACTTTGCAATTAAAATTTAAAACAAACATTTAAGATAAATGTTTTAAAATGATAAATTCTAAAGATTTAATGACAGTTTAGATATTTATTAATAATTAAATCTTTAAAATTATTGAGAATCTGAAGAATTTGCAAAATTATTATGCATAACAAATTATTACACTTATAAATATCCAAAATTTTAAAATAACTTTTAAAATATTTAAACGATTATTATTATATTTAAAATATTTGTTTAATGCATTTAATAAACGATGAAAATATTTTTTACATAAAATGTACACATTGTGTATGTAACAAATAATTTATTTATATATTTGTATTCATTGAGTTGATATACTAAATAATTCATTTCCAACACTTATCTGAGGGTTCACCGCAATAATAAATGTTTTTGATCATAAATTGCTCATTATCATACTCGAGAATTTAACATTTTTGCTTAACATGCGCCATCACAGTTCGGAGAATCGGTGTAATGTCAGTCGTATAATAAATTTGAGGCCGTTAAACGGGAAAATTTGAATTTAAATAACTTTTGAAAGTTATACTCATATTATATATTATCGTTAATGTCGAAGTTTAAAGTTTTCTGAATTTAAAATTATTCTTTTTTCAAATCAATCAATTCACATGCTTTTGTGTGCGTCGTGATTAAACGAGTTTAAAGGGCTAAAATGAGAATTATCATAATTATTTAATTGACCGTTAAATTCTGTTTGTTTTTCCATATCGTGATTAAATTTCAAAAGTTTTCCCGTAAATTCGTTATTATCGATTTAATTAATTTTATTATTCGGGTTTAACTGTTTCATCGGAGATAAATTTATTCAATTGCAATACAAAACACCATTTGTTCAGTTGAACTTTGATAAATGACAGCACAAAACACTTTTTAGTGATTATTTGTTTTTTGTCGAAACATTCAAAAATTTCTTTTTTTGTAACTCAAAGAAAATGATTATTTTAATTTAAGTATTCGAATCAATCATTTGACTGATCTGTGAAATCGACATAAACCATGTGACCTTTAGGGTCACGCAAAATGTTTTATGTCATCATTAATAATTGTTTAAGATTTGGAAAATGTCAGGGACTAGAATTGGGTCATTTGGTGTTGTTTTAGCCTTTGGTATTCGGTAATACGTCAAACATTTTGAACATATGCGTTATACACTAAAATCGGATTTAATGCCATAAACATTTTTATATAAAATATGAAATATTTTCACAAAAAACTCAATAATTTTGTTGTATTGCATTGTATAGTGAATTCACTGAATTTTTCAGAAATGTCTGATCCAATAAAATGATAGTTTTTTTTTATAATTTATACCGAACATTTAACCTCACGGGTTATACATGAATTTGTGAATATTGTAAGTTAAGAATTTTGAGCACCGAAATGTGTAATTTCTGTATATTGTATATAATAAAAGCGACATTTTATTGCGCGATGTTTCCGAAGCAATCCATAAATGTTTTTTCTGACATACCTTTTAATACATCCCCAATTCCTCGGGAATGATCTTTTAATGCCTTTTCGATGCTGAAGTAGAAAATCGTTACATTATTTTCATGCATTTGCTATGGTTATTTGATATGCTTCACTCCCATAGTCTCCATCATCATTTAGACCCCCAAAAGTTAGAATGACCGGAATATGATAGACGCGAATGGTAAAGAAAGAAATCGCTAAAATGAGAGGACGAAAAAAGTAAACTTTCCTCAACTCCCGATGGTGAAACTCACCCCATGATAATCCAGTTTTAGTGTGTTGCATCTCTTAAGATTCCATCGCCATCATGGATAAGAGTCACGGTACTATCATCCACCCCAATGATGAATAATGTTGTCAGATGCAGAAACGTCAGAAACGCCTTTTTTGCTGCTTTTTGCTCCTTTCAGCAGCACTTTGACTTTTTATATACGTAATAACAATATCAGTATCAGTATCAGTATCTTCATCTGTATCTATATCTGTTATATTCCCCTTTATTCCTCAAGAAGTTTCTCATTTTTAGATATGGTTCTGTGTCATTTTGGAAATTGAGTAAAACGCTATAAAATGCTTTATTTGAGGGTTCATTTCTCATCATTTTGCTCATTCTATTCTCACATTTTGAGCATTGAAACGCGCGTTACGATTATGATTGTTATTATCGCGCGGATTTAATACTTTAATAATGTATTGCGGCGGACGATCGTCAAAAAGAGATTCAAAATTCATGATAAATTACTTTGTATTTTTGTGTTTAATATATGTACAGTGACATTTGATAGTCATTAACAAAATATATTATAAATCCTAAAATAATAACGATAATTATGACATTAAAACTGCAAGAAATTGATGCTTTATTTGCCATTTAGTGTTATGTGTAATATATTTTTGTGTTCAAATATTTTGGTGTTTAAAAGAGATTAGATATTTCAGGATTAACTCAATTATTGATGATTTATTGATTTTCGGATTATTTTTGTATATACTTTTTTGTTGTTGCGAAATATAATTTATTACTGCGGAAGTTATTAATGCGATTCAAATTCATTTTGTATTTTGTTTTATCGTTTGAGAATGGATTAACGTTTTAAAAATTATATATGAAAATAATTTTGCATCTCATTTTAGTTAATCGCACTCAAATATCTATAAATGAATTTAACCGCTGAAATATGATTTTACATTAATAAACATCACAATCATAATTCACCACTCTTATTTCACGATCAATCATATGCCATTTGAACTGAATTTAAAAGTTTAAATCAATAACAATATCTGAACCCTTTTAAATCCTCCGCATTCTGATGGCGGTAATTTTAAATGATGATGTATGATCATTTCTAAATTTTCATTTACATATGAATGCATTAAAAAAGCATCACAATTATTAAGGGACACTTTTCGAGTGAAATAATAAATTTCTCATATGATATTTAAGAAATAATCATCTTTAATATTAAATTAATGTTAAAATTATTTAAAATTGTGAATGATGCACTGATTTTTGATTAATTTGTGTATACTGATATAATAAGTTTTTGCCGAAAATGGAGTCTCATGGCACCACGTCTGAGATTACGGTTATAATCATATCACGTGCCTCATCATTGGGATGATTAATCACTCTCACGATGATCAAACGGTGCATTAAAACTTATTTTTAATATTTAAATGCTGATTCAATATATGCATGCGATACAATGTATAGTTTCAGTTAATATGTTTATGTTATTTATTTTAAATATTTGCATATTTATCATATCCATATATATATGTATATATATTTGTATGTATGCATATGTATGTACACATACCTTTAGGCATTTAAGAACTATTCGTTTCTCGTTCGGTAATGAAAGATTCGTTTATTGTAATAATAATAGAGCATTACAAATGTTTCGTACTCCCAAAAGACATGTGCTGACTCCACCTTAGGTTTAAAACAAAGTGTGATAAATTTCTTGAATATTTATGATAATTATGGTAATATTTTTTCATTATATAAGCATATATAAGCATATTACAGTCCCCTTCGGGTCTTTATTGAACCCTTAATTCCCGTATCGACCCAAATTTGTCGCTTACGGATGTTATAGATTTGTTCTTTTTTCATAGCATAATCTGATTGGACCTTAGGATTCCATTACTAGAGACGATATCCCCTCAGATCCTCTGACCCCTCATATTACATCCTTCTTTTGGACCCTAAAAACCCATCAGTATCATCATCACATCGCAAAATGCGTTTCCAATTATTTTTGTTTTTATTTTTCACTTCAGTTCCATCATTGAGTTTTGTGAGTTTAAAGGCAGTGAATACCCTCAAAAGATTCAACTAAAAGAATTGAAAGATGCGCTTCTGTATTCCCATTCCATACTCTCGCTGACCATTGGCATCCTCTTTGGCCTTTTGTATGTGTATGTGTATACCCTCAGTGTTGACAATACTTTTCTCATTAACGCCAAACGAAAGTTGTCTCATACTTCGTCCACCATCGGATTAACCAAATCCTTTCCTCTTTCTTTTGGGTTCTCTTTTTTGTTTCCCTCTCTCTTCAAAATAGTCTCAAAATAATCCGCCGGATTTACTTTGATGCTTAATCTTACTGATGGCATACAATTGTTATCCTTTATACTGTTCTGCACTCTCCTTTTTTCTGTTTTTATTTGAGTTTCGGATTTAAGTACTAAAAAGCTCTGTTTGAAACCTTTAGTTGTGACACGCATCTTTATCTGTAATTTACTCGTGATTATGACACATTATTATACATTTTCTCAAACAATTAAAATTTCAAATATTTTCCTTCAATTAATTGATTTTCATAAAATCAATTTTTAAAAGTGATTAAATATCGAAGTCTGATGTAACATAACAATTATTGCATCTCTCGCATTAAGTTTCAAATAAGTCACATATGAACAAAAAATAGTATTCGTGTACAGTATTAAGATGATTGTTTTAATACAGTTCAACCGAAAAACTTAATTTCATATTTACACTTTTATGTGCATTTTGTTATTTCATTGGTTTTGTATTGCTTTTGTATTGGTTTTGTATTGGTATTGTTATTGAAGTTTGAAAATTCAATGGAATTCCCATTGAAAAATTGTAGTGAATTCCAGTCGAACGCAACTGAATCGCAACTGAATCCAAAATTTTCTCATTTCGAACGATGGTTTTAATGGTTTTAATTAATTACGTATAAATTTGTTTTCTCAACAAATTATATAATTATACAATTGATATCCCATAAATAGCATTATGATTCGTTTGATTGATTCTACTTTTGAATTCGGTACAAAATATAAATATATTTTCAATGTTTTGTACAATCGGTTTCTCCTGTATCAATTGGCATGACAAACCGTATGTTCACAGAGGAGTCACAGTTCATTACGTGCTTATGTCTCTCGCACTTATGTTTCCCCATTTTTATTGTATAACTAATTTTATTAGTTGAATCAACTCGAGGGTTATAATTAATTTACTGATCTCCGAATTGACCCGATTAAATATTATTGCAAAAGATATGTTTTGCAATGGTTATGCAAAATTGCGGAACGGAACATGTCCCGGAAGGAGTTGTTTCGAGACACGTGTTTCTTCCGGGGATTTTCCGGTCATTTCGTGACGATTCATCAGTCCAATAAAATGTAATATATAATTTGTATTTAATTAATTGCAGTAAAATAATTTATTATTGAATTAAATGCTTTTTTCGTTGCATATTTTAACTCACGAATTTGGAATGATTATTCTTAAGAATCTGTAGAATAATGACATATTAAGTTCAGATCGTGTTTCTTCTGATAATGGAATAATTATAAATTTGTTTTAATTGTATGAGATAATTAATTAGGATTAAATTATTAGTTTCGTTATGATATGCAAATATTATTTACTGTTATTTTCTTGCAGAATCGTCAGACATCATCTATAAACAAACAGAACCGTCACTTTAATGTGAGTCAATCATTTCTTATTTATTTAATGTTTAACGTTGAGTCATAAGTACTTATGAATAATATGAAAATTAACTGAACATTGACTGAACATTGACCCTTTTAAAGAATATGTTAACTGTCAAATCAACGATTATGAATGTCTATTGCTCTGTAATGTTTATATTACCGTATTCCCTATGATGTCGGTCTTTGTCAATGTTACCATTTTCCCGAATTCGCATAACAACCGACTGTCAGTGTATACGATCATTGTCCGACAGTGTCTGTATATAAATGCAATTTATATATACGATTATGTTTGAAAATTTAGCTAAAACATGCATAACATATGTACAATTATAATAATTATTATTACATCCATAAATTTGATATTTAATGTGAGTTTTTACTAAACTTAAATAAAATCGGTCATTTATTTTTTAAAACTTAACCCGACAGTCGGTCAAAGTGAGTGAATACGGTAGTGTTAAGTTTAGATACTTAAGAATGTTATAGACATAATTCAATTAAATATTGGAATTTTATGGGTAAATTTCATCATTTACTTTAAGAGTTAAGAATTTGACGCGAGGAAAATGATAGTATTTTTATTGTGATAATTTAATTAAGAAATGTATAATTTGTAGACATTTAATGATGGAAATTAATTGAAAATATTCCATTAAATTTTTTTCTTTAATTTTGAAGATTAATCTTTTACTATTTATTATATTATAGATTTGATGCTTTAAAGGAAAGGTTTAAGTTATTTTTGGATGTCTGAAAATACTTTTTTTTTGCGTTTTTCAATTTATTAGGAAATCAATTTAATAATGGAGTAAATCATTAATAACTTAAATGAATGTATAACAATAATTTGTTTGACTTTCGACATTCTTATGAAATAACTATGATAATGGTGCAGTGTGATGCTTATTCCTTAAAAACTAAATTAATAAGTTAATGGAGTTTCAGATTCAAAAATGGTTTTATATTTCGGTGTTTATTCATTTATTCATTTATTTTTTAATTAAATATATTGGAATTGAATTGAAATTGCAAAGAATGTTCGTCTTAAATGGTTTTATGATAAATGTTAACGTTTCAATGTGATTGACATTATTATTGTTATTATTATTATTATTTGATTCGGGTATATATTGGTTCTGTTATTTTTCTTCAATAAATCTAATGTCTTTTGCCAAATTTTTATTATCGTCATCATCATTCTCATTTTTTGCGGTTCCTTATTCTTTACCATGAGAATGACAGAGGCATATCTCTTTTCTCCTTTTTTGATCCCAATCACTAAGATACAGTTATTGAAGCGGAGAGAGACACTTCTTGTGTCAGTGGTTCCAGAGGCAGTGTATTCTGATTCTCTGCATCAGTGCCTTCGCTTTTGTGTCCTGATGATGGACACATCATACCCCACGAAGAATCGAACCCCTAAATATAAGCGACTTTAGGGTTTAGTCCCAATGCTGTTTCTTCGCGAATGCCCCAAAATAATAAGATTGGCATTGGTTCAATTGGCATTCCGCGAGTTCCATTCGGTTCTGTCGTGTTCTGTCGGGTTCTGTCGTCGCCATTATCATATTTCCCACTTTTGTATTGCGATATTTTAGTTCCTCTTTTATATTTTATCATATGATAGTGATCATATGATAGTGATCGAACATTTAAAAGTCTCTAACGAATGATGCTGCTGATAGCACTGAATGTCTAATATATTGTCATGCGTTTGACGGTAAACCTGTCGATGGCCCTCATGAGGATAATATTGTGGCGGTCCGCAGAAAGTGTTTACGATTTTTATACGAATATTTTGCATCATATAACTGATTTTATTCCTTTGTGTTTATACTCTCTTTGGGGTTATTCCTCCATTCGTTATTTGACCATTAACCATTATCACAAACGATCCTTTAACTTCTTCGGCAATGATAGTTAATGATATTACTTCGGATCTTTTTGCAAAAGTAAAGCCTTTTCTCTCATAAATCCAAAATCCTTTGGCTCCCATCATCATCCGCATCTTCATCATTCTCCTTTATTTCCTTCGTACAGTATCAATCTCTACAATGCTCGATAAACTGATCCTATCCCATCCCTGATTTAGTTTCGTTGGAAAAGATTCTCGAAGATCTTCGGGATTCTTTAAGTCTTTAGTCCTCTTCAGTGCGTTCAGTTGTTCCAAACGAATCTTTTACCATCAGATCATATTCTGTTATCTCTTTTAAATCCTTCAGTAATGGCACAAATATCCCATATCTTTTCTATATAAATATTATCTGCACTCTCCTCCGTGTTATTGAGAGGTTCGACTGTACTATTTTGAGGAAACTAATTTAAGGGCCAATGGTATTAAACTATTTTTAAGACGCGCATTTTTATCGTTTCTTAAGTCTCATTAATAAAAGTATTGATATAAAAAGTCATGAGAAAATCCCTTTTAATGAGTGATTAAAAAGTAAATATTAAAGGGAGTATCATTGGGATTTAGAAAAGAGTGTTTTGTACGTTCCCATGCATAATGACAGAGCCTTTCTCCTGCAATAATCTGACACTACACATTTGCAAAATCAGATTCAATTTCTCTTGTAAATTCAATGCAAATGCATAATGTATTACAAGTATAGGACCATTAATTTGTAATACTCTGGTACATTACGACGCTACAAATATACCTATAAATATATATAAGAAAATAAAGACAAAAAGAATGTCATTTCATGATTTTGGTATAATAAAATAGCATAAAATGCAATAATCTTAATGTTTGAAACGATTCTCTTTTTCTCCCATCGAATGCATCAGTGAACACTGTTTCTATCTGTTTTGGGGATACAATTTATGCATTTATTGGTATGGATAAACATATAAATATATTAAGAAAATAGTGAATGAGAAAATGTTATTTCTTTAGTAATAATATTGCAATATTCGTCAAACAAAAGAGTATACAACAATGTAATAATAAAGCACGATACAAAATATACAATGCCGTGAGAGACAATTGAGTATATTACTACAATAGAGAGTGTATTTTTATTAATATATTTTATTTATGATACAACAAATGTTAATACGCATATTCCTTAAGGAAATATATGAATTCTCTGGAACGTGCTTATGTTTGATTCTGTACCGTAAATGATTGTCACTGTTTTTTTAAAATAGTCAATTGCTTAACATTGGATTTTTGTGCCATATTTTGTCTGATGTTTACATTTGCGTTCAAATATAATCAGTGGTGTTTTGGATTTTGGCACTGTTCCGGTGTAAAGTGCAAAGAACTCTCCGAATGCCAATTTTTCAATATTTATTATAAAATTCAGTAATTTGATGCTCTTAAACCGATTCTTATCACCGTATGGGAATGAAACGCAATTGATATTACAGTACGATATTTAATTTCATTACACTCGAACCGTGATTATGTCAACACTGTGTTCGGCTTTTTTCATTACGATCTTTAGTTATTTCCCGATTAATATTATGATTATGAAATTTATAACTTTCATTTTTGTACATAAACTTAATCACTCCATTACATTACATTACATTACATTACATTACATTACATTACAATTTTATATATTAAAGAAATTAAAATTTTGATTAAATGAAAGATTTATTCCTAAAATGTTTATAATTTAAAAAGTGATAATCGGAGTTCGAGTGTATGCATTTTGAATTCATTCCAAAACCATGTGAATCATATGAATCATTGATGTGCATATAAACATTTCTAATATATAGTGATAGCTTAGCACGAGTTTTATATTTACTTTTAATTGGAATGTCACACATTCATGTTTATTATTTATTTATAACTGAGATTACCACAAATGACCATCGTGCGCCACAAATATATATACATTTATCTCAACAGTTTAATTAGTGACTCATGATCAGGACACTAATTTCCTAGGAAATTCGAGTCTTTTATTTACACAAATATAGAGAATTTTCTGGGAAATTAATTGTTTAAAACCTTTTAACTTTGACTTTTAATACGGGTTTTAAAAGAGCTTCAAAAGGAGAACTGATATCGCAATGAGCATTTTTCGCTAATTAAATATTTCACATAAACGATAACTTTTTTATTGAATTCGCGATAATACAAAACGGAAAATTTCATTGGTTTTAGTGTTTTCATTGATTATTGATTTGACTGAACAGAGCAAAACAAATGAACTAAAACTTTTGCTTTCTTTTTCCATACTCTCCCTTTCGGTGTCAGTGACCATCTGCCCCATTACATTGTAATTACATTTGCGAGTGTCCAATTGCATTTCGTTTTCTTTTATTTCGGTATTACCGCTGATCGTACCAAAAGATCATTGTATTATGAGATCGATTGATCCATCAGTGGCAAATTAACATTTCCCCATTTAACCGCCGATAGTCATTTCACCATTAATTAACAATAGTCCCATCATCATCATATCAATTTTCACTTTTACTTTTCACACAATGGCCTTAATTAATGCCAATTAAATGCAATTATACGCTAATTTCTTCATTTTCCACAGTTTCAGTTCCATTTATGGTATAAATTTTTAAAATACTGAACACCGTTCAATAACCACGAAAGTCATTAATGTTAATGCTTCAATTTTCTTGAAATATTTTTTATGAGTAAAACTTTTACTTTCGATCGTCAAATGAGAAACTTTCATTCAAATGTAATGATGATGGTGACGGTGAAAGTTAATATTTATATATGATAAACATGTAAATTGCAATTTAATGACACTAAATGCGAGAAGAGTCGACACTGATAATTAAATATAAATTATTGCATTTTTGCATACAATTAACTGTTACTGCTGAAACATTCTAATTTATATACGAATTTATATATACGAAGTAAATGTGCGAAATATATTTTCATTTTCTGTAAGTCCTGAGATGTTAACATTTTGTTTTTATTTATTAATTATATTCTTTTTATTTGTTTTTACTTAAATATTATCATTTAATTAATTTAATGCGGGAATCGCAGAGATAAAAATATAAATTCCACTAATTAATTAGCATATATAATTATAATCATCGATACGTGAAAATCCTGTGATCGTTTATCTTATAAAAACCTCAAACCATACACATAAACCCCGATAACTGCACTATTATTTATTATTATTAGATTTGTTTATTTCACGAATGTGGGAATAAAAGCATACAACACTTTTTAGGATGTGTTCACGTTAATGTTATGGAGGTTTATGTGTAAATATAAATAAAGGTGCGTGTACATGAACTATGACTGATGTACCTATATGAGTACAACAGATGCTCGTATCACTTATTCCGCAGCTCCAAACGCAATTGCAATTTATTTTTTGTTACTCTTTTCTTTTTCTTTTGGTCGATGATGGAAATGTCAATGTCTTATGTCACATGCCTCTTGTGGTGTTTGTGATGACATCATCCTTATTGTACGATGTCCTCTCAAGAATGTCCATATTTCCTTATGGACATATGTCAATGGTATTTCAGCAATTTTTTGGCGTTCATCGAGCATCAGAGCCCCAAAATAGGACCTCAAATACTGAAAATGTCATAAATGTCGATGTGAATGTCAATAGTAAAAAATGCACGCGGTTTATACGTGAAACATTTAACGTGTAAAATATTAAACAGTGACATACGCTATGATTTATTATTGTGATATTTGTTTTGATTTGATTTTTGAGAGGATTTTGAGCATCTTTAGCCTAATTCCATGGAAAGGACCATTATGCTTGTCTTTGACATTGATGTTCGCTATTAACTGATGATCTTTTAATGGCATTCGAAGCGCAGTTTTGCATAATTAATTGTGACGATCCCTTAAAAATCGTAATCATTAATCATAATGTAAAACATTAAACAGTATCATTTCTCACATCACCCCATAATATTAGGCACTATAAGTGACACGAACACAATTTGTTCACTGTTTATTTATCCTTTCATATGTGTTGATGCGTTTCGTGACTCCTGATGGTGGATTCTGGTGCCATTGGGATGGTGCTCCACCATTATGTGGCTTTTAAAGACGATGCTTCCTGATGTGTGCGATTCTTCAGTTGTCCCTTTGCAGAGGGTTAACTTAAATCGTTGAACTCACACACACCAAACTCATCATGAGCAACAATTTGTTTGAATATTATTTCTTATTATACTTATATATTTGTATTTGTATATTATGGGAAATGACTTCTGTTTCATTTCATTCAATTGCCTCTCTCAGCATCCCTATCCCCATGTGCATCTTTATCATTCCTCCATTGATGGTAATGTTCATTCCCTCCTCTATCCTCCCACAGAATCGCTTACATTACCAAAAGTATTTTTCTTTTGGCATCTCTCGCATCTCTCTTCACTCACACAGTGTGTGATCATATTTATTATCATAAGAACCACTATTTACAGAATAATATGGTTATTTGCGAGTTATGCCGTGATTCGCACTGTGCTATTAGATACAAAATAAAGGTGCGCCCATAAATTTTCGGAAAGAACCGCTAATTTATGTTAAACGATCGGCCATTAATTAACAGGAATAATGTTAACTCTTTCCATTACAAACATACACATGTATATACATATGTATATATGTATGAATATGTATTGCACATTCATTTTTCTAATGGTACATTCGCTGGACTCTGTTCATATGAAATTGAGTAAATTTTCAGCATCCCCCAATAGAGTTTGAAAAATTAAATTTGCAATTTTGGATTCCATTGCATTCCACAAAAAATTTTTGAGATCTGCACACTCACCCCGATTACTCCCTTAATATAGAATGGGGATGGCGTCGTGAGGAGACAGATGATGTTATTTATAAATTGAGATGATTTTTATTGTACTCTCGCATTTTCTTACGATTTTCGTGGTATATTTAAACAATTGCCACTAAACGTTTGGATTGCATTCCATTTGCACAGGAAATTTTGAATGGAGAATGAAAACACCATTCCTGTGAAATGGATTTTGAAACTCTAATCCCCAATCGATCTGAATTCTTCTCTCACCCTTCTCTTTTGGTATCCCAATCCTATCATACACATGTAGTAATTGAATTTGTCTCACACTCACTGCCGTCGCAGAGTCATTAATTAGTTGCTGAAGCATTACGACATTCGGTAGTGTAATATAATAGTATTGATTTAAAATAAAAATCAAACATAACACACTATTATAAGACATTCCTGTTGATGGTGCAGACATTTATTTGTATATCGCAAGTTTTGCGTAAAGCAATTTGCGTTTTACGCCAATAATTTGCTACACAATTGTTTGACTCTTTTATTGTGACTCATAACATTCATCATAATTTCATATATTTTTTATTATGTTCTTTAAGTATAATAACGATAATGGATGATTAAGTTTAACGTTTGCCGAATGTGCGTGTTATATGTTGAGAGGAGTAATGTGTGCGGAGAGGAGTTATTTACGCTCAATTAAGTGGCAAAAGCGGTAAATTTTTTATATTTATATTATTTTTAAATGTAAAATGTTTTAATGCTACAAAATGAGGCGTCGAAAATTCTTTAAATTTTAGTAAATTCATCGAAAGCTCTCATATTTTATATGGTATAATGTAAATATGTAAAATATATATAAAAGAATTTGAGACGCATTAGAGATGAGATTTTCATATGCAAACATTGAGAGACTATATTTTGAAGCATTTATTTGCATAACGTGTGGCACTTTAGACGTGCATCATTTAAAAGGATCTTTTATTATGTTTTTCGGGATTAATAATATTGAAATGTAATGCTTAACATTTAAGGAGGAAACTCTTATTCGACACTTATTTAAAGGGTCTTAAGACGATAAAAGTTTTGCGCATTTTGTCCTACGCTCACGAACCTTTCCCAATCACTGTCCACAATCATCAATTTGAATGCAGAAATGTCATTTCACTCGCACATTCACATTCACCCAAAAATATGTTTACCCATAGGCTATGATCATCAAATATTGTCACACTTCTTATGTTGTTTAAGATAGTGATAGTGAAAGTTTCTCGAGAAAAAGTAATATCAGACACTATGGACCGTGTCCAGTGACTCATTGACTATCCATGCAATTCAATGATTGATTCACTTTAGAAATGTATAACTTTACGGTATATGCTCGAAACAAACTTTTTCATTTCCCATTTCCATCGATAGCATCCATTATGGAATGGATGGCCATAGGAATGGGATGACTCTTGTCAATGATTGCGATACTTGTGGTACCCTTAAGCGACAAACAAATTGATGACCATCGATGTCTCATTGTCACCTCCTGCTGTGGTTTGGTGCGTCCGATTATCGATGACCGTTTTATTCGTTATTAAATATCCTTTCAGTGACACTTTTTCCAGTCATATTTAACATTTCTTGTGTCACATTTTTGCGGCACTGAATTATCACTTCAGTCTCTTCTCCCGTATTTTATCTTTTTGTGAGTTGCATTACTTGAATCAT
Source organism: Hypochthonius rufulus (assembly GCA_000988845.1). Classification (NCBI taxonomy): domain Eukaryota; kingdom Metazoa; phylum Arthropoda; class Arachnida; order Sarcoptiformes; family Hypochthoniidae; genus Hypochthonius; species Hypochthonius rufulus. The sequence goes on from LBFL01132691.1 coordinate 21,968, forward strand.
CTCTCTCATCCTCATCTTTAGCATCAGTAATAGTTATAGTTATAACTATCGACTTTATCTTCACGCCTGTCACATGCAATCAATTGCATCATTTAATGTTCCGCCATTATCTTAGCCAAAAGAAAATGATATATAAGATTAAGAACCTTTTGGGTCTTCACTATTTTCTTAGGTTATTAGTTATGGTGGAAACTCGTGTGTGAGTCTTTTAATCAGCGAAAAGGAAATTTAATTAATTAACTTTATACTGATTAAAAAGTAGAGATTTTCACATAAATTAATTATTGATGTGAACGAAAACGATGCTAAAGTTTATAATTTTAATCGTTTTTATGGAATCACCTCCAATCACCTCCAATAAATGCTAATCACAGTTTTCAGTATAAATTAATTATTTATTTGCATAAAGTGAATGCCAAATAATAACGTCATTTTTGATTTCATTTGAATTAAAATACATTTTTTATTATATACGCTTTAAATGGATTTTTTCTGCCGTTTTTAGAGTACATTTTATATTTATTGTCCATTTTAGTGTCTGACGAATAAATTTAAATTTTTGCATTTTTATGTCTCTTTTCGGTACAAATGCAGAACAAAAAATTGGAAAAATTTGAATTTCAAAAATTTTGATCGAATCGATTCTCCTTTATTTTTTTCAATGGTATATTTTAGAGGGAAAACACCATAACTGACTGAAGACATCTTTTTTTTCCTCTTTTCTCCGCTTCAATTTCAATTTCATTTTATTATTATATTTTCTTTTTGCATTGAATTTCATGAGCATCTTTCCATTACCAATGATATTGCACTATTCTTTATCGTTTCTATCAATTGTCGTGTCTTTCGAGACTATCGATGCATTTGAGCTTTGGGCGATGAATCATGTCACCACCGATGGTTTTCTTGATTCGGATGACGATAATCACAATTGTCTTTGAAATACTTTTAGTTAAGCATAAGTAAGTGTAAAGAGTTCGTAAAGTGTATGTAAAGAGTTATAAAAGTTCGAAAGCACTTCTGTAAAAGTTCTTATGTTTTCTAATAGTGGTTTAAAACGCGCGTAAAAAGTTTAAAAGGAAATGCCTTAAGTGTTCACATACATTATTTTTGAAAAAATATTAAGCGAATCGGGAGTTTATCTAAAGGTAATGCTTCAGGCAACTAATTTATTCTTACGTCTTTTGCCATCATTACATATATACCGTCAGCGTTTTTGTTGCGTCTTATACTTTAATATATCTTAAAATGTTGGTTTAGTTAAAAATGATTCCCCTAAAGACAATTTTAATTTGTTTTAAGGGATCAGTAATTATATAAAATGACAAAAAACAGGACATGTAAATGCATGATATAAAGAAATAAGAGGCGAATGGAAGATAATGATTTCCGTCTTTTTTTTCCGATATTTTTTCTATTGACCCTAATATCAGAGAAACCAAAAATAGCGCCTCAAATTAAGATAAAGGATATGAGTCAAATTTATATTAAATAAAATCCGCAATATTTATATGCAATAAATTTGAATCACATTTAATGCGCATACTTTAAAATATTCCGCTTAAAAATTTATTATAACGACAGTATCATTTGAATGCCCAAATTTGATTATAACATTTTTATTTCTTTTATACTATAATAACGGATGATTTATCTGTTCTATAAAATATATGCGAACGTCAAATTTAATTAATATTTATAAATCACGGAAAATATATTTTAATTTTACTCCAATAGTTTGTGCTGAAATGATCCGTCATAAATAAGGAAATTCATTGCATTTTATTTTTTACACGAATGTTCACATTAATTGCTTAATCCTTTGTTCGTGTCAATGAAATATCATAAAGGATTATGCTAATTCAATACATGCGACTAATTATGGTATTAAAACTTTTACATATGGAATCGTGTATTTTTAATTAAATTTCTTAAATTTTCATTTAATACGTATTTTGTACTCATTGAGCATCATGATGATAAATATTGTATTTAAACTTATGCTGGAATTGGTGATTTGATATGTGAGTTAAACGCATTTATGTGACACTTTAGGCTCCAAAAAGCGAGTTTAGGGAAAGAGTATATTCGAGTGGATTAAGCATATTTCGCGACTCTTAATCGCGTATGGGATTTAACACATTTAATACCATTACCGAAATCACTCACTCAAAATCACTGTCTATTGAATTGAGCATCTCAAATGCATTTTATTTAAATATACATGAATGATCCTGTGGATTATGAGCATTATAAGCATTAAGTGTGATTCCCTTTGAATCTTTATGATGATGATGATGGCGCAGAATAAGTTCTTTCGTTGAGTATTATTATTATTATATTTAATATATTTGTGCCCTGAGATGGTATAAGGAAAAATATGTTCGCAAAATTTGCATAATATGTTTGAGTGAACAAAATTCGTTTTTCATAATATGCTATGAGAAAATATGGAAATTAATTAATGTATTGTTAATTAGCATTTTATCAGTTTTGTTGAACAATTTATTTCAATACTTTTGGTAAATTAAATTGTCGTTCCGATTAATATTCGTGTTCATTAATCATGACCTCTTTGAAACGACCATTATCATTGTCGACAGCATCATGAGCATCCTGAACATTGCGGATCAATTTTTTGATGGTTTTGCTCATCATCCATCCCCATACTTCGCAATTCTCTCTCTGAAATGATCCCCGAAATTTGCGAATCCCCAACGTATGAACTTTCCTCTGATTCGCCCGATCCCCTAAAGGGCATCACAATTATAGTCATGTATTTTATATTTGATCCTCTCAATTCTTTATCAATTTCGTGTCTCCCTTTTGACTGTCACTATTACAATTGTATTTTTTGCTTTGGGGCATCTCTCAATTGAACTCTGTTAACATCAACAATCGGGGATCAGAATCCAGATCCTGACGATGATGTCTTTGGGCTATAAATTGTTTTAGGACCATTCTCCTACAACAATATCCCAATAACTTTTATTTGTATATGCGTATGTTATGTGTGTGTTGATGTTTGAGTTTCATTCCCCCATCTTCAATTAGACGTTTATTTAAGTCCCCGTTTGTCAAAAGTACGCACAAATATTGCAGAGCATCATCATGATCATTATTATTATTGTGCATCACGAGTTTAGTGCAAATACATACAAATTTAGAGCATTGACACAAAACACACACCGACAGACACAGATGTGAGCGGTGATGGCGTATCTCTTTTGATAAATCTCTGGCGATACTCTTATGGCGGAGTCGAGATAATGAATATACGACAATTGAATTTAATGGTATTTTGTGCGGTGCCAAAACTCTTTGTAATGAAACCCTTTTACTTCTCAATTTTCACGTTATTTCCGGTCCTTCTTTTGACCATATGTGCCTATTAACTGTTTAATTACTCATTGTAAGGCATGTGTGAGTTCCCCGGTTCTTGGGTCTGATGCCGCTTTAAAAGACACTCCTTTTTCAGGAGTATTATTACTTATAATAATACTTTTACATATGTAATGCAATATAATAGAGTACAATTCATACGAATTTTACTTGAAAATGGCAAAATGTTGTATTTACCCGAACATTACTCTGTGCCAATAACTGTTGAACGCTCTCTTCGTTCTGAATTTTGCGCTAATTTTAGCAAATATTTGTGAATGATGAGGATGCGGAATGAGAAGCGATGCGATGCGTGTAAAGAGTGAGCCGAATGTTTCATCTGAGATAATTCGGAACCCCAAATTTTGGCCCAAAATTGTTTCACAGAGTTTTGCACAAATTTTATGATTTTTGTACTTTTAATCCCTCTTTTTAAAAATGTTATCGCCATTGACGCAGATGCATGCAATTATTTAATCTTCGAATTTAAAGAGATTACGGACCATTGGATTAGTAATTTACTCATTCATACGGACGCAGAATCATTCACTGATTAACTTTTTACAATAACTTTAAAATTTTATTTATTTAAACATATTTTCCGATGATTAAAGAGTACAGTTTAAGATGCATTCTCATCTCTGAAGTATATTTTTAAGAGTCATTTTAAACAATAGTTGCCGAATATCCGTTTCGGCCGGTTTTTGCCTCGACTCACATGCATTTTGACCTGAGACCCGTAGTTCATAGAGGAATTTCCGGGAATTAAATCGCATGACTTTTTGATGGTGATAATTTTTCAAAATGAAATTGGAAATTAAAATGATTATGTTATTAATGGGTTAATCTAAATTCGCGTGCACTTAACATACCGAACGCACGTATTATCATATTCGGAGCATTAATTTGGCGGTGATTCATCAAACGGACTCTCGTCTGTCGCAATATTTTTTCCTTTCGTATACTCCAATAACTCAATCATAATCTTATGTCACTACACTATCATAAGACCAGAACCATCATGATCAACATAAGGGGCACTAAAGACTTTCAATGATTGATTTGTTCGCTCACCTAACAAATTATCAATCACTTAGTCCCTTATCCTTTTGGTCCTTTTAGACCCTATCGTTTCCTTCAGAGACACCCGAAAGCAAAGATTACCTTTTCTTTAAGTAATTCCTCAATGGTAAATGCTTCTGCCATCGGAAAGTTATTGCAATTGATGCGAAATCGATGGCCCTATCCATTGGATTAGTGAGGATAATTTTATGGCGGTTAAGCAATGGTTATAGTTAAGTGATAGTATATTTACTAATTTCTTTTCACGATAATTGTTGAAACCGTTCTCTTTGTATTCGGACATATTTGAGTCTAAGAATTGCATTCCTTATTAATTGGTTAATTAATTTGATTATCCCTTTCGGTAGTGACGGAATACACAAATTATATTCAATACAAAACTATCATTTCATTTTGTTTTATGCTAATTTTATTATTGTTCATTTGAACCGATAAACGTCAGTGAATGTTATTTTTGTTAATCATACAACTTTATGATGCGGTTAATTAACAGTTATTTATTTCTATGATAATTTAGTTTGAAACACACGATAAGAATTTATCGTAAACTTTATATTTCTTAGCTAATTTATTGTTATTTTTGGTGGTTTTTACGGACGCATTTCTATTTTCATTTAAAAATCTCAAAGGAATTTCAGACAAAAATAGAAATTCGTGAATCGATGAGTTTTTTAAATTAATAAAAAACTTTTGAACAAAAAATTCCGATTAATTTTTAGCATCGGTCAGCATCGGTCAGCATTCGATTTCAATTACCGGTTTTTGCGATGAGAAAAGGAAAAATGATTTTCTATTTTCCCACTAAAAAATTCCAATTTATTGATTCCGATAACAGTACGATACTTCCGTAATTTAAAGTTTAATTTTATTATTTTAAAAATAAAAATTTTTTATTTTTTATTGAATTTTATATTTCATAAAAAAGATATAACAATTTACAATGAGTAAAATCCTAAACGATAAATCAAAAATTGATTCGCTCCTCCCTAAAGTCGTTTGTGTATTATTGTCGTGTTTTTTAAGTATTTTCACATTTTTATCTCGAAAAATATATATAACCATTAATAACATTTCACCACCGGTGACACGCGACCGAAAATTTTAATCATCCTCCGCATGTGGTGATATCTTTATTTTGGTCGTATCCCATAAATTGCCATAAATTTAGTGTGCGCCGTCTTAAGAATCATCGGGAACATTGTGTCACATAATCGAGTGTCATCCCCTCGAGATATACGCGCAAAAGAGAGAGATAAATCGCCGGAACATCGTAATGCACCTGCAGATAGACACATACAGACACACGCACATCACAAAAAGTTTAATTAGACTTTCATCAGGACTCAACTCTCTATGAGATTGAGAAATGCGGTAATCGGTAATACGATATATATTTGGGAGGGTTATGATGGGTTATCTCTTCATATTTTATATGATAACGCACCATAAGGTTCGATACGTTGGCACTGATAATGCTCTGTGTGCTGATGTCACTTTTCACTTTAAAAGTTCAGATGAACGTGTTGTGTATCCGATTACCGCGATATGTGCCGAAATTGTTTACGATCGGACCACATTTGGTTATATATTTCTAACTAAAGATACGCTTTTTATAACGACTATTGATGAGTCAATGTTCTTGAAACAGTGTAATTGCATAACGCATAATGACCCATAATGTATATAATCAGTATTATTTTGTTTATTTCAATATAAATATAAATCTTTAATATCTTTAACATATTGATTCTGAAATTTCTTAGTTTTAGACTCTGTTTTTGATATTTGATTTTTTAAATAATTATTTCATTACATTATTTATTAGAATTTTAAATTATTTCCAAAAATGAAAATAAATGACATTTTTAAAGTTGAATATTAATTATTTATTAAATTGTTTTTCAGGTTTTCATTTGATATATCGATGCGAACATAATTTTGGTTATCAAATAATATTGTCGTGTGTAATGAAATTGAATTGAATCAATTAATTGATATTCGGAAATGGAAATAAAAATCGTCACTCAAAAATTGTATCATATGTTTACGATAACATTAATAATTGAAGTCAATTTGATCATGTTCATCATCAATGCTCAAAGTATTTGAAATTTTAATTAATTCAATCTCTACAGGATTGACACTTTAATATTTTATTAACTCATGTTAAATATTTCAGACGTTCAACAGCAGCGGTTTGCAATTGAACCGTCGGATAAAACGGCCATTGTTGGGGATACTGTGATATTTCCGTGCAGAGTCATTAATAAAGTCGGAACTCTTCAATGTAAGTATTTTACTCACACATTTTACTAACACTTATTAAATGAATTAATTTATATAAATCTTTTTATTACGTTGCGAATTGTATTGGAAAATTTCTTAGTTTTTAAGTATTTACGACAATTGTCATAATTATTACAACAGAATTGAGCATACTTTTAAGTTTGTGCTGCGAATTTTTAAAGCAGCGCATTAAGTTTTTTCAAATGTATTATATTACATATGAAATAATTAAATAATTTTCAAGAACTTTCATCTTCACTAAACTTGAATCATCCAGAATTACATATGTGTTTACATACACATACATACACATTTATTGCGCTGCTCAAATATGCTCAATTTTGTTGCATGTGACCATTGAATAGTTTTATATTAATTTCTCAATTAAATATTTTATGTATTCACTCATTGAGTGTCCGTTTAAGACATTATAATGATCCTCTGTAATGCTTCGATAATGTTTCTCATAAACAACCTCAATAATGTTAATATTAGTAAAGACCGGAATTTCATTTTAATACATTAAATAATGTCAGATGATGAAAATGAATTAATCTGAAATGACGTAAAAATATGATGTTTGAGGGGCATTTCGGTCTTTAATTATCAGTTTTATTTGAACAAATACTAAACTTCCAAACATTATACGTATATTCAGATATTCCTGTATTTAATCATTTACATATTTTTTACTCCACAAATTAACACAAAGAGTGTCGT
>LBFL01132704.1:0-15927 GCA_000988845.1 Hypochthonius rufulus
GTCTGAAACTTGAGGCATTACAGATGTGAGATGCGGATGCGGCTGAAGGCAGTTTCATCTGTTCGTGATGAGCTGTTAATGTAAAGGCATATTTGCAGAGTCACATAAATTCCATTCCGCACCATTAGCATCGGCGCTAATGAATATTAACGCAGTGTCTGCAGCGATAGTACTTTCTTCACTTAAAGAGTTTTTAACCGCATTTTATCTCATCAGATGTATATGTATAGAGGAGTAAATTGGAAGTCGCACTTCATTTTCGCATCGCAACACAAATTCAACCGAATAATTTAGATTCCATTGCAATGTAATTGCATTGTAATTGCATTATTATTGCATTATTTTAACATTTTCACACCACTCTTATCGGTCAGGTTTTTGTAATTGGACAAAAGCAGGTAAAAGATACCATAAAATAAAGATTTAGAATCGAGTGTAATGCCAATGACAAAAGACGTCACACGAATAGGGATTCCATTCTATTGTTAGCTTAATTTAGAACAACGCTTATCATATATGTCCATCTCCAATATTTAACACACAGAAAATTACATTGACGCTGAATGTTCACTTTTATCGACTTTTGCCGCGCTCGTGTTATTGGCTTTCGCTTGACTCTGGTGAAAGAAGAAGAGGAAAAAATGCATGTTAAGATAAGCGTCCCCCATTCACCCATTGAATTACTTTACTGTATTACTCTCTAAGGACCGACTTTTCCTATAGAAAGTTTTTAGTTTCCAAAATCCATAATGATTCTTCGGGGTTATGGCATATCTTCAATGAAAAGCCATATAAGTTATATCTTTGATGCTCTGTTTGGCAATGGATTCTATATTTTTTCTTTACTTTTATATATTACAATATCGTAGCTCTCCCCTCAATACCCAAACTATATTTAAGTAAAAAAGGAAAAAAGGCGCATCCCTTGCAATTCATATCCTCCTAAAGTTCTAATAGAAATTCTTCTTCAACGGGAGTCACTTTTTCATATGTGTTGATGCAAAAACGAAAGTCAACGTTATATAAAAGGGAGAAGAATCAACCATTCCGCTCTCTCTTTATTCACTATTATAAGAAAAGCTGATCTCTGTGAAAGTCAACATCTGTCATGGTTCTGTACACATTCTGTTTTGTCCAAATCTCAGCCCTTTTTACCGAAACATTGTCTCATGCATTGTCTCATGTATTGTTACATAATGTCGCGCGTGATATTTCAGAACAAAAGAATTCATGGTTTGTCATTTCACAATATATAAACAAAAGTTTTTGATTATTCTTATTCTTATGGTAATTTATCATGAATTACTAATGGCAATTATGCTACAGTAATGAAGAGTTATGTCCCCACTGCATTAGTTAAAGGAACTAAATTAGTAGTTTAACCGCAGACATTTTCTATTATATTTATAATGTTTGTGTGCATTATATTAAATGTAATGTTTCAAAAGAGAGTTTTGCAAATTGACTCTTTTGTTACGAAATGAATGACATTTAAACTAAAATGTTTTTCGTGTTTAATTAAACATAAATCAAACTTTTGGTTACGTTATGTGAGATATAAATATATATATACAAATATATATCCTCCTTTAATATTACTCATTTTGGTTTAATTATCGTCGAAACAATTTTAATTTGAGGCATTTTATATATACATGCAAATGCCATTTGTGTCACTGCCAATTTCAATCAGTATTCGTCAAGGTCCGATGGCTCTGCAGGGAGCTATCCAACTTTACCTAGGGGGATCTGCTTTTAAAAATTTCATTTTTTCATAGGGTGTCTTTTTTCAGCATTTTCATTAGGAAATTTTCCAGTTTTGCTGAAGGTGTCCCATGTTTCAGACATAATTTGGGGGGTTATACTCCACCAGACCCCTCCCTTGACTAATGCTGATTCCTGTGTATTCTTATAATTTTTGATTCATAAATCATAGGATACATGAGATGCATGAGTGCATATCACATAATTTTGTTCTTTTCAATCATAATGTCAAATATTTAGTCACATTCACTTAAGTATTTTAGCGCCACGAAAATATATCATTTCTGTCATATATCCATTACTATGCATTTTGTTTTCGTGTATTTTATTGCATTTCATTGCATTGTTTTCACATTTCTCTTTCTACAATACTATTGGTGGCTGAATGCGTGACAGAAATAGCTTTTGAGTGTATCTTTACATTGTTAATAAATTTGATAAAATTTTAGACAATGCACATCTTTATCGTGTTTCCACTCTCTGTAAAACTTTATAATAATTCTTTTAAAATTGGGTTTTCGAGTATAATCGGAACGATCGGAGCACGAAATAGTCATACGACTAATAAATTAGTATTCAGTGCAATACAAACATCTTCAAATAATAACCATAAAAGAATATTGAATTACGCTCATCAAAAGAAAATTCGTGACTGAATGATATTACCATAGCTTATTACTTGTATTACATTCTTATAGTATTATGCTACAGATATTTACTTATTTATTACATGACGTGCATGAATTTGTGCGGAAAAATTGGAGTGTTCCATAATTGTAATACTAATTTTTCAATTTATTTTTCAGATTAATGCCCAATACTATCTGTTAAATTTTGTGGCGGATGCAGTCATATGCGAGTGCTTCCATTTGGGGAAATAAGTAAAAGTAAAAGTAAAAGTAAAAGTAAAATACGGGACCATAATGGAAGTAAGGATATTGGCATCTGATGAGGATCACCACGGTAAATGTGATCTCTTAAGCTTCTTATATTACAATATTGGGAAAGAGGAAAAAGGAAATCCGTTTGAAATCCGATGGGAATGAGTGAACAGTAATGGGAATAGAGGTTGGGATGGGAATGTATTTAGTGAGATGCTGCTGATGATACTGCAGTTGTACCACAGCCGTACTACAGCCCTACTACAGCCCTACTACAGCCCTACTACAGCCGTACCCCCCTCAATTGCAATGCCAATTTTTTAAGCTTTTTTCAGTGTCCTCAATACTCATTAATTAAAATCCCGCACGTAATTTATTAAAATAAAGTGATTGTTTTTCGGTAGAAAAATTAGTCTTTTTTATAGCATAATGATTGTATAGTTTAGTAGTGTAACATATTTCCTTTTTCCAATGCATTTTCACATGAGCGAGTATATTGGCATTGTTGGGGTATTGAAAGTACTAGTATCAGTTGAGACGATATAAAATCTTTTATATATTGTATTGATTCACTTGTTGCCTGAGGGGAGATGAGTCTCATACTCCATCATCTCCATCATCTTCGCGAATAACTTCACTGATATATCATAGTCTCAGTGACTTTTTCTATGCTATTAGAGTTGACTTTTGTAAACACTTCAATACGGAAAAATCAATATTTGCTTTACACGGTTTTCGCAGTATTAGGTGATGACTATTGCAGTGGTTATGCAGACCAACATGGCAAATGGAACACCGGGTTTTACTGCCCTTCAAAGTCCAACGATGAGATCGTCTATTGCTGCGGTACCCAAACCTATAAGTACTGCTGTCATATGCGTGATTCGCGAGTTCAGACACACAATAATCTGCGAACACAGCTCGAGTATGTTGTTTAGTATAAAAGTAAATCTTTGGGGACTCTAAAATTGTTTTGCTTCATTTGCAGCCCGCGAATCCTCCTTAAGATAGTTGGGCTCACATGTATTGTGTCCGTATTTCTCACAATCCTGACGTGTTATGTTTGTAAAAGATACTGGAAACGAAGTGATGCCCGTGACAATCATGTTTATCGAGTCGCATGTACCACTTCATCGTCACCGCATGTGTTTCCTCTCGAATCGTTTCAACCGTTACATACAAACGCATTTCTTAAATCACCGGAGCACACTGCAAACATTTGTGGTGACATTTCAGTGATTTCCGGACATCATCCTTCACAATATCGGGTGATATCATCACGACCGACTGCATCTGCAGCCGCTCTTTGCTCATATCAGCATTCTTCTGTCTTACGTCAGCAAAGGAGTCATGAACCACCACCACCTTATCACGTGAGCGTCATATCTGCCAACAATGGTGTCACTCCCAATTGTAGTACCAATAATAATGAAAATCCCGAAGCGAATACAAATCCAAAATCAGTTGAAGCGTCAGTAGAAACTGAAGTAAAAGAATTACACGATACTAATTCCCCGCTGCGAAATTCGACACGTATTGAACCCATAAAATCCATTTGGAGGAGACTTTCACAATAAAAAGTGTACTTTTATTTTCTTGTTATATATAACAGTAGTAATATATTTCGATATTTTAATTCCCATGTTAAAGCACAGTAATGCGTTAATACGTTAATCTATAATACTTAAATAAAATTGACATCCGCTCTGAGAAATCATATAAAATCATATAAACTTTCATTTTCTCATTCGCTTTGGGCTTTAAACCCTCCGTGGGGCATGACACTGCATGACACACGATTCGCATTAAGGAACATACAACACAAATATATATAAATATATATATATATATCTACGATATTAAATGAGATTCTCATATATATTCGATACTCTCATATTGCGAAACTCTTAATACATAATTTATAAAGATTATGTCTCTGTTCTGATCAAAGATCAAACACTAACAAATTAATAAAGAACATTTAACGCACAAAAACTCTGTTTTAAGAGATAAGATTAACTCATTTTTGGGTGTACATATAATGGTGAAAAATATATTTTGGAAAAAATTGATTGAACTATAAATTGAACTATAAATTTATGATTCATTATGTTTGAGTCTGAATATTACTTTAGATCAATAATTGATAAATGCATCATCGTCTTTCCTTTTCTCTCGGAGTGAATTTAGTGAATACGATGACGATGAAGCCTTAGAATACGGCACAATGTGCATGGCTTATGTTAGATTACCTCAGGGAATAACGCGCTTCGAGATGATGATGAAAAATGAAGTCTTTTTGCGTTCGCCAATTTTTCACCACAGCTTTGGGCATTAGCAGAGTGTGAAGATTGTCAGAAATCTTATATCACGCAGTATTTTGGCATCCTCTTTCTGTGACGTACCATCAGAGCATTTTTCAGTGGCGTTACAATGGGACTCCGTGGGGAGTCAAAACGAAAAATGCGAGTGTTTTCCTCATTTATTCGTATTCTGTAGTTTTTTCACAATTCAAGTATAATATATACATTTAAGAACTCTCCACTTTAACCCAATCCATTCTTTACTTTTTTCATTATGAAAAGCGAATTTATTTGTTATCTTTTCAATGACGGTTATATGTTTGACCGAAGGAAATGATGCATTTTATGGCTACATCTTTCTGATGAGCATCGTAGCGTGAACACCCGTGTCTTATCGGGTATCTCGACATTTCGAATCATATTTCTTATGGACTGCAATCATCACACAAGATTAGGAGCAAAGAGAAACCAATGAAAACCTATACTTTCGACCCTTCAACAAATACCATAACATCCTGAATTATACAACCGTTTACGTTCTGAAATCTGAGGGTAGCTCATGAAAGGATAGATCATGAAAGACCGAACCATAAAACTACATGAGACTTCTCATTCATATTTACAATGAAAATCGAATTCCGGTATTCATATTCAATATGAAAATCCCAGAGAAATGGAAATACGGATTTATTAGAGATTTAATGTCTCTTTTCAATCATATAAACTATTTTTTAAGACTTTTGATTTCCCATTCCAAACACTCGAACACAATATATTACTTTTCTATGATAATCTTTTAGAGGATTTACATATGAATTATATATATGAATATATTACATCAGAGGTCATCTTTTGATGATGAGACATTTAAGCATTTGTATTGTAAATACGTTATCATATGCATTTCAATGGGCTTTTGTCCGAGTGTTTCGAATACAGAATTCTCAATCAAATAACACAAAACATGTCTATACAATAAGTTATTGTCGATAACAAATAATGAAAAGGACCTAAGATAGTCCATCGGATTATTTTCCGAAAAATATAAAAAAATTTCATATAAAATATATAAAAAACTCTCATAAAATATAGAATGACATTTATTTATATGGTAAAATATATTGCGAATGTTTTGTTGAATTATTCAATATCCATAATAAAGTGACAGGTGAATGTAATGGGGATTTGTATCACTATACATAAAGTCAGTGCAAATCAAAAAATATATATAAATCTTAATAAAAAAGTATTGCTTTTAAATTATTTAGAAATACAAAAAATCGATATCTCCAATAACAGTGTATAATCAATGAGTTGAGAGATAAACAAAAAATGATTATCCTAAAAAAGTTTCAATAATCTTTAATACCGAATTATTAAGGATTATTGAAACATAAGCCAAAATGATGAATTACTAGTTACTGCAGAAAAACGTCTTTTAAGGGGAAAACAGTCTTTCATGTGATTAAAATAAGCATTTAAATAATAATCTATTTAACGATTACTTTAATGTTGCATTAAATTAAATTCTGCTCTGAGAAATTAGTTGTAAATTTTAATTGCTAATTAAAATTCACGATCCTAAATATAATTTATCTATAATATAATGTTTAATTTTTAAAATGGCATTAACGTGATTTAAAGAAAAACTCATTCTTTAAGAATAATAAATTTTTAAGAGCCTATTCATATCAGGTGTTTCTAATTTAGTACAATATTAAATAATAATAATAATAATTTGAGTTATAACGCCACGAGAACGACCAAAGGCATCAGAAAACACTATTATGAATTACTTTGGGGACACATTCGGCGAGAAAAGCAAACATATCACTATGTGAGAGTTCGCAGAGAGTGATTCATTTAAATTATGATCCAATATTAAGATGTCACAAAAATGTGTGCATCACTAAATAGTTTCCAAAAGACTCCCTTTTCAATGTGCATGTATAACTGCCAAATCATAGAATATATTTTAGTTGAATTGGAATTTAGTACTGTTAGACTTTGAGGCATTTCACTGATGTAACTACAATAGAGAGATAGAAAAAGGATAGTATAGTATAATATAGCTATAGTATAGCTATAGTATAGCTATAGTATAGCTATAGTATAGTTATGGTATAGCTATAGTATTGCTAAATATAAAGCGCTGCAAAAATACGTGAAAAGGGTCGGTAAGTGCTTTGGCATTCCAATTTTGCTGCCTTTGGGTACGCAACAATGCTATGAAATAGTTGCCAACAATTCTCTATTGGGAATTGATGCTTCACACACAAATTCTGAACGTATTCTCACGGGTAACGAACGTGAAGCAGTTACGGATATTGCCTGATAGTGTCTGATTTGCTACATAAAGAGAGTCTATGAGAATATGACACTCAAATGAGCAATTTGTGATTCACTGTTCCGTCGAAAAAATGCATTACAAATGAATCTGATTGAATTATTCATTTTTGATGGGCATGAAAATGAATAATTCCGTAAAATAAAAATAATAACAATAGAATAAAGATTCACATTTTTTGTGACAATCGATTTGTAATATTTGACAATCAAATCAATAGATTTTCCGCTGTTTATAAATTTGACATTTGTGATCGCCTTAACTGACATGTAACGGTGTTACGTCCCTGAAGTTGCAAAATATTCTGTCATAACATAATGGAGTAATAATAATATGCATTATCGTGTGTTTAGAAAAAATATTTTTGCACAACGAAATTGGAAATAACAAAAAATAAATGAAATGATAAGTATAGACTTATTTGTGTAGAGACTTATTTTGTTGGATCATATACTAATTCCTTTTTCATCGTTATACAAATTACTCTATTTTAATGATGATCATCATCATTAACTTAACAAAAGATAAGAGGAGAATGCGATTAATAAGAGTTAATTACACGAGAGATTAATTGTAATTACGATATAGGAATTAATGTAAAAAATCTTTTTTTAAAAAAAAACTTAATTTATTTACTACATATTAATACGATTTAATTTAGTAAATAAAATTATTTATATACAATTTATAGATCATATTACACAATATTAATAAGAAAACACATGAAAAATATGTATACATTTATAAATGCAAATATTATTGCGATTTCTTTTTATTAATACCTTTAACAGCACGCAAAACCCTACAAAAAATTAGGTCATTTTATTATAATAGTTATTGATTATTTCCATATATAATGGCATAAAATCATTATCCAATTCACGACTCGACAATCAGCATCATGCGAATTGATTACGTCAAATTGTATTGAATTTATTAATGAAAATATAAAGAAAAAACCTCATGTAATAAAGTGTAAGCGATTGTATTCCTTAAATGGCCTCTTTTCGCTGAGAGAATAATGATGGTGATACTAAATGATAGTCATTTATTTGTTTGAATCAGAGAACACTGTTTACCTTTAGTAAACTTTAGTAAAAAGTGTTTCTTTAGATTATCACTATATCTTTGTCTACCGAATTTGTTCCTACTTTTTGTGTGACATGAATGAGGCGGTCTCTCATTCACAAATCACTAACACTATATAATCAAATGTCATTTGCAGATAAAATGTACCATTCAAATCAACTTAAATGTCTTTGCAATTATTTTGGGCGGAAAATTAATGCGAAATAACGTTACATTATATGTTCCATTCACGAAGTTTATTCAAAAACTTTTACTGTGATTTTAATTAAGAAAATTTTTAATAATTATAAGTTTAGAGATGGAAATATTTTTTGGTTAACTCAATTCCAACTTTAATTAAGGTTAACTGTTGGAAGGTCTTTCGATTAAAAATCGGTTAAAGAAAAATCGATTAACTGATAGTTAACTTCAAATTAATTTTTTGTACTTTTTTTTAATGATTTTAGTTATACATTTTTAGTTTTATCAGTAAATTATTATATAACACTAATTAAATCTATTGAATTCATTTCAAATATTGAAAACGCACGAAATAATGATACAGAATTTCTTATCATAAAATAATAGTCAATTGATTGATGAAATCGGAATTGAAACCATAGATACTATTGATGCGGTTAACTGCAGTTAAATATCGGTTACGGTTAAAATAATTTTAATGCCGCAATTTAAAAAGTTTGAAAATTCCAAACTCTATTTTGACTTAAATAAGAGTTGAATATTGTATTTGAATCTCTACAAATGGAAAATGTTAGATGCGAATTGATTAGAATAAATTGTATATTTTTATGGATTCAAATTTCTTCTAATGATTTATTTTAAATATACAAATTATTGTACAGGCATTGTAAAAAAACCATGTTTATTTCTATGGGTTCACTATTTGACAGAAAATTTATTGATAGAATGATACGGTCAAACACGATATTTTTACAATACCTGTACATTCATATAATATGTCTATACAACATTTGTATACAACATTCTAATTAAAATATTTATGATTTTAGAGAATATTTTTTAGTTCAATAAATTAAACATTACGATTGATCGACAGTCTATTGACCGACAGGTAAGATTGACCGACAACTCAACATAATGCAACTAAATGAGAAAGCATTATTTTTCTCAACTTCGAACAGGTGTACAGGACGTAATCTAAAGAAGCTAGAACCGAATCGAACCTAATCTAGTTCAGCTTGTCGGTCAATCGACAGGATCCCGTTTAATTTTATATTTATCATTATGCGAGGATAATTCTAAAACTTTACTTATATCTATACTGCAAAATAAATATTTATAATAATATCCTATGAACCACAATGAAGTTTACACTATTCATGTGCATCATTCAATCATATGTTTTTCACATGCAAAATTAAAGTATTATTACGTACTAATATATCGTGTATATTTCATAAAATATATTTTTAATTAAATTTTCAATTCAATAAATAAAATTAAAAATATTATTATTATAATTATTTAATCATAATTATAACTAAAATTTAAAAAAATTTCATTTTTAACAATAACTTTGATTAAAATTAATTAATTAATTAATCGACAATAACTACAAATTAAATTTTAGTTATAGATAAAAACTATAACTAAAAATAACTCAAATTTGTAAATATAAAACCCACCGATATACATGTATGTATTATATTAATATATAAGTGTAAACTTCATTGTGGTCCATAGGATATGGAATGGTAATTCAATTTAATTTAATTTTAGCCGATTAAATTGTTACTGATTCAAAAACGATCACTATGAACACATTTCTGAATTCACTTTCCGCACAATTTTAATCAGAATTTTTCGATATTTTCCCATTGAAATAAACTTTTCCCGTGCGTTTATTTGACTTTTACATATATTTTCGGATATTGAAAAAAAATATTTTTCTGCATTAAAATTTTAGCACATGCCTCAGTCACATGCCATTAAATTAAATTTCGTAAAATATTTGTTATCATTTATTTATTATAAGATTTTGAACCTGTGTTTTTATGAATAGGGTTGCCAATTCCAAAACTATTCAGATCTGGACATTTCCACACAAATCTGGAAATATTTTTTCTTTAATAAATTAATATAATTAGTATAATAATTACTTAAAATTTTTTTTCTGGGATTCATTCACAAATTATAAATTTTCTAACATTTTTTGAACTCTAGTATAAAATAGTAAAGTGCATATAGTAATTTTTGTTGCATCACAAAACATTTGAAAGTAAAGATCATGTCAAATTAGATGTCGATATCGTTTTCACTTTTATGAATAAAAAGTAATATTAATTAATAGAGAATTAAATGATAGTGATAAGAAATATGAATAAATTCATTATTAAGATAAGGGCAAGTCATTTGACATGATCTTTACCACGACGTTAAAGTTATTTCGTCCCGATTCAAAGTGTGTTAATTATCCTAATATTGTCGGATATTCCCTCACAAATGTTTCGTGTTTCCATTTCCATTATTGATTTATTAAAATTTTGTGATTAAAAAATATTAATCATAATTATAATAATTTTAATTGAATTTCTTAAAATTGTAATGATTAAAATTAAATTATATACTTTATCATTAAAAGACTCGTCAGTCAATAGTAATGAATTTGTATGAAACCATTTATTACTTCGAAGATATATATAATAATAGTATAATAAGCATCATGAACATTAAGTGAGTCTTATGGTGAAACAATGGAATTCTCTGTTCTCCTTATACCATCAAATAGAGAGTCTTTTCTATAAATCTTTGAGAACGTTAGCATCTGTCATCGAATTTCCTTTTGTCTTCCTTTTGTCCCATAAAGTCACTTCTGCGTGTAATAACAGAGTACTTTCCCCAAAGTTGTTTGTTGTTTGTAGCTAATGTCTTCAGACAACCGTTAAGGTTCTCACCCGAAAAGATGCGGCACAATCCCTTTCTCCACGTCATTTCATCCGAACTCATCATCACCGAGTGTAAACAGGAACAAGTCATGTGCATTGATATTCCACTATATTCCACTATATTCCACCCAAAGTCACGGATAATCAACTAAATAAATGCACAGCACCGGTAAAACTCATCAAATAAACTTAAAGCATCATTTCGGGGGAAAAGTTTTATCAGCGGCACCAGAATTTCATTATTTCAGAATGATTTGGAAATGGGAACCGTCAAATGTAATTCAAGAAAAATTGAGAAATTTGAATTAATGCAAATACAAAATAAAATTGTTTCGCTACCGGCGGTTGATTTGAATAAAATTACATGTTTATTGGCGAAATTACATTCTATCGTATATATAGGTTTAAGTGTACACTTTTCCTATAATCCTTAATCTGCATTTTCGGCACCGAATAAAATTTACTTCACTAAAAGGTAAAACGGTATTATGTTACGTTAACTTTAGAATCTAAAGTTTATAGTGAGTCTATTCATTTACGTTTTTTTTGACAATATAATGTTAAATTCTTCGGCAGATCATCAAACGTCTAATACTTGAGTGGGAAATTCTTAATGAAATAGATGAAAACAAAAGGGGTGGAAATGTTATATGTTCTTTCACAACAAAATCCATTGAAATTGATGATGAAAAATATAATCCCATACGATGAGAGGAAATTCTTCCGCCCAAAAGTACATCTGAGAGAAGCGTACACTATAAAAACGTACACTATAAATGATGATGATGAGTCAAAGTTTCAAGTATATCGTCCTTTTTTAAACATATCGGATATGTTTGTTTTTTGAAAAGAAAAAGGTTTATAACTTACAAATTGATTGTTAAATCTTCAACTTTAAGATTCTCTATAAAAAATTTTTAAAGATTTTTCCATTATATAATCTCTTATTCTATAAAAATACTCATTTTCCAACAAAAATAATTATTATCCATCACATCGCATCTTTTCTATTCTCATAAATGCTGAACAGTATTTGGCAAGGGGGGGTTGGGTTGGGTTGGGCTGGGGTCGAGAGCCAGATCCCCCCTCAAAAATTGAGAAAATGAAAAAATTGCTAAAGAAAAATGCATAGAAAAGTGCAAAGTGGCCCCCCTCCTAAAAATTAGGAAAAATATAGGTCTGACCCCCTGACTTGAATATTCCCTATATCATGCCGAAGCCTTATGTTGAAGGAAAATATAAGAATGTATTACTTGATATTGTTGAAGTGATAAACACGTATATTAATAAAGTGGGAGCAAAAGCAATAAATCGCAAGTGGCATCTCATCGCATCTCTCTTCTACCATCGCCGTTACTCTGATGGAGGAATTTCAATTACGGATTCTTTTCAATAATCTTAGAATCTCAGCACTTTCTTCATTTCACGAGTACCATTACTTATCATCATCATCAGCATCATCATGTTCTTCGTCTAATAAACCTCATACTATTTAATGGCATCACCTTTTGAAATTAAGTGCCGTACACCATTTACACAATTATTGATATTTATTCTTATATGTTTAACTCTCATTCTTTCGTGTCTGAGTACCAACGTTAAGTGAGATCATAATGTAACGAATAAAAGATATTAAAGAACAGAAAATGAAAAAACATAATAAAATATAATCATAATTTATTTTGTAGATTCCTTCGGTCGAAAGCAGTATTCGGCAAGGCCCAAATATTTTTTAAGGCTTGGGGGTCAGGCCTTTACTTTCCCAAATTTTTTAGAAAGGAGATGGTTAGCTTTATGCATTTCTAGGCATTTTTCTGATTTTCGCAATTTTCTTGAAGGGGGGGTCCAGCTCTTGATCCATACCCAACCCCCACTTGCCTAACACTGACTTGACTCGAGAGAGATTCTGGAAAAATGTAAATGCTAAATATGCATTTACATCTTAAAAATGAAAATTAAGAACTTTATAAAAGATAATGCATTTCTAATTAAGATTTTAATTAAGATACACATACATATATATACATAAATATAATAAACGAAAAAAAAAATCTAAAAAATAATAGTCATTAACTTACTCTTAAAATCTTAAATCCCTTTTAGACGCGTGCCTTTTGTAAGGAATCCATTGATGCGACAGGCATAAAGGGTTTAACAAATATTAATAGAGTAAAACTAATTTAATGGATGCATGTAATTGAAGGGATTAATTGTATGTGAGTAAAAATACTTGTAAAAGCTAATGAAGAATGACATTCGCAGAGTGCGTGCGTTTGCAATACATGTTCATGTTCATTTATCTCATGATGGTCAATCATATTAATGAAAATTATGGAGAATGTGCATCTGAGAATAGAATATGACAGTTACTTTTATATTAATATTGTAACGGATATTATTATGTAATATGAAACATCAATATTATGTATGATTATATCATATATGGTTTCGCATCACGACATTTCATATTCGTATATTAAATATATCGATGCAAAAGTAAAGGTTAATATATTAAGTTAGACGTACATTGTGCTGATTATATATTATATTTTTTTAAATATAAAGAATATTATGAAATATTTGATAAAATCGTGTCAAATCTAATTTATAGGCACGAGACTCACATAACTATAATAAGCCGATGCTACAATACATAACTTACATATATTAGTAAATTTTAGTGTCTCACTAAAGACGAATATGCCCATTAATCTGCAGTTAATTCTCCATCAGAGGGATTTATTCAATTTCGAAGCATAAGAATTGTGAATTCAAAAGACATAATTCAATTTACTTTCATTCGAACATTGACTAACTTTATGAAACTTTCAGTACATGTGTAATGCTGTGAAGAGACTTATTATTAAATTTTCAGGCATCTTTTATATATATATATATAAATATATTGATGAGGGAATTGCACAATAGTAAGTTGTGTTGTAGAATGTGTTGGAGAATCGGGAATTAATTTACACTGCGAGTAACGTTCATATGAGAATTATTGCCAATTATTGTACATATATAATTCTCTTCGAACAGAAATAAAAAAATGTATTCCTAAGACATTGTCTAAAAATAGCATATCATAACAATGAGAATGTCAGAACTAATAAAGTAAAGAAAAAAATAAAATATTCCGTCATAAGGAAAGAGCGAAGCGATGTAATGTTAAAATCCTAACACTGAATGTCATCATTTAATCCGCTTTCATTCTCTTCAACATGAATGATAACGCAAACGCTGTATCAATAATAAACAATGGAGGATATAACAATGTCAGTTCACGTTAATAAATATCAGCGGATTATAACTGTTGGTCTTACAAAAGTCGACACGAGTCTTATCATAGTCTATCTTTAAGTGGATTTCAGTTGAGTTCAGTTTTGCATCCAAAATTATAGTTTCATTTTCCCATATTTTTCTCGTATTAATAAAATAGAATCGAATGTTTGTTCTTAAAGTACTTTCGTTTTCATTATGTTTGCAAATCTTAGAGATTAAATCTAAGAATAGCATTTGTATATTATTATATATTATTATGTATTATGACAAAAAACTGAAACTCGATACTCGTATCTCATATATGATCATCAATATTTTTTAATAGAGTTTATAGGAAATTGTCATTTCTCTATTTTCTTAGAGTTTTCTTAGAATTTTCTTAGAATTTTCTTAGAGAAATCATAAATTTTCAAGAGTTTTAAACTATTTGAAAGTTTAGTTTGCATTATTCAACTGAAAAAGAAAGATAAGGACTGAGTCAATATAATAACTCTAAAACAGGATGCAATATCATGATTTCTCTATTTGAAGTTAGGCTTTCATGGAATGGGATTCCATAGGATTGTATAACTTTATTTCACAGGCAGTGTCTTATTCAATTTAAACAGAAAATTGCGAATTTCATTCAATAGAAAAATATTCTATTGGGTAATGAAATATTTTTCACTGTGTAAAAATATACGCCCTGAAAATGTCGTTGAATATTGTAAGTCAAATAGAAATTTGCATTAAATTAAAATTACAATTATGCAAATATTTCTTTTAAAATATGACACTATACTCTGTTTTACATTCTCTATATGTGTTCCATCATTTCAAACGAAAAATTTTAAATACATTTAAGAGACATTTTTATTTGATTAATTTTAAAAATAACTTTAAAAAAATTAAAAATAATATTTCAGGTGATGTTATATCTGATATTAAATTTAAATTAGAATCAAATGAAACATCAATATTAAGGGTAAAATTAAAGTTTTAATTTCAAACACATTCGGTTAGAATTTATTCGTTGAATTTATATTTGCATATGAATCGGAGTGAACATTATTAAAAAAGAAGTTAATTCAAAAAGGAGTTCGCGAATAAACCGTACGCTTTGAATTATCCGATTTATTATTAGATACGGCGGAAAAAATTGTTTTCATCTCTAAGAAATCTCATTAAATAAGTGCTAAAAGCTTAACTTTAATCGCGTTTACGCCAAAAAGTATTAAATTTTCCAAATTAATTTTACTTTTATATTCAAAGAGCACTGAGTCAAGAGTTCACACTATAGACAGTGTGTATCCCCTTGAGATCCTATTAAAAAATTATTACAATTTTGTGGTCGCCCGGATTTTCGAAAACTCATA
>LBFL01132705.1:0-10144 GCA_000988845.1 Hypochthonius rufulus
GGAAATAAAACATCGAAATACACAAATGAATTGTATTGTAATTGTTTTACAGGATAATGTTTAATTGCATAATGGAAATTATAATGCATTTCTAAGAATGCATTAAACTATAGTCAATTTTTAAAATCATTTTTATTTCCAAAACACGAGTGTTGCGTCCTCAACTCATTGAAGCGAATTTAATGAATGCTTTAAACTTAAATGTCACGGGTAAAGGTTCGGGTCATAAACACTTCGGCACGTTTCGCAACTTTGAGTTTTATCCAATTTAAAACAACCGTTTAACCTAAAAACCCGATAAAACAGATGCTGCAGAAGTATTATTCTGTTTGTATTACTTTTTTATCTTTTTATGGCTCAATTTGTATAAAAATGATAACGCAATTTTCCCGGGTTTTGAATAATGTTTATCTTCTTATATCAAATGAATAGATTTGGATAAATGAAAAGATTAAATGAAAATATGACGCTTATGAAAAATGACGTTAAATTTACGTCATTTTTCAGAAAATATAAATTATCAAATGTAAAGTCATCGTTTCAAATAACAAATTATGATCGTTTAAGTAAACTCTGAAAAGACTTTTCACGTAAATATGTAACAAAATAATGACGTATCAATTCCCATGAAAGCACTATAAACATCTTTCCCATAAACATCTTTCCCATAATCATATTTCCCAATTGAAACATCATTATTATAACAATAATTCTCAACATATTTTTTCTCAGATTCCTTAAGACGTCGTTCAATTCGAAAAGTCTCGTGTCTACAAACGAATCATCTCCAAGAAAACTATGAGATTTGGATTAACATACTCAAAGAAGAAAAAAGCAATTATCAACAGATTTCGATATCCCCGAATATCAGCAGCGATGATGATTCGAGTACTCCCGTATTAACTCAACAAACATTAGAAGAAATAATTGAAGCGGAAGAAAGTCAGGGGAGTAACCATAGCAGCAGCTGCGAAAGTCATATCGGCGTGTGAATATCACTTTAGAATTGTTATATTTATGGCCGCATCCATCACAATCACCATCAATAATATCACAGAACTTCGCGTACACTGAACCCGACTGTGATTTGCGTCAATTGTGTTCGATATTTGACTCCTTTTGTTTTATTATTATTCTCCATATTTAAGTTCATATACACTCATTTTTTAAGTTTGAAAAAAGTAGTTTAATCTATGAAAATATTTTAAGATTTAAACAGAATAACCAAAGAAATCGTTATCATTATAAAGTATCATAAATTGTAAATCCCTTCCTTTGTATTAATAAAGTTTCCCGAAGAATTAATGTCACCGCATTATTTCAGTATATTAATTTTATTGAAATCATTAATAATGTAAATTATAAAATACAAATTTACAATTAATATAATGCTCAATAATAACTGCTATAATTGAATGGTTTCAAATGACTTTAAAGAGTTTCGTACGGACGCACTTTGGCATAAATCCAGTGGTGTTTTTTCCTCCTGAAAAGACATAATTATCATTAAATATTAATTGATTGGGGTAATCACATGAGAATTGAAACCGAATTTTAGAATTTAGACTCAACTCTATAATAAAACATTTTAATCTCATGCGTCATGACTTTTGAAAAATCAATTCCGACATCTCAGAGCACATAACATTGCAACTGAAATCTTTGATTAAAGTTTGTAATTTTGTATATACACATAAACTTCTCTTACGTAAACAAAAATTTGCATCGCAATATGGTCACGTTAGAGGGGTTTAAGTGCAATGATAAACTTTTTCATCACAGTTAAGTACGATATACAAACCTTATTCTTAAGGTAAATGTTAGCCCCCGATTTGATTAACCTCTTTGCATCATCCCATCGTTCGTCTTCACATAACAAGTGTCTGCATAACTCAAAAGTGTTACAATTATATAATGATTAATGATATACTAACAGCGGAGTGTTTCCGACACTATCCTTAGGGTTTAAATCAATTCCTTTGCGCTTCAATAGCATTTCCATTATGTTAACATTACCCTTCGATGCTGCTCTGTGTAACGCCGTTTGTGACATTTTATCTCTTTGATTGACATATGCTCCATTATCTAAAAGATATTCGGCAATTGATTGGAGATTTTTCGATGCGGCATAATGAAGTGCCGTTTGTCCATTATCATTCGAATCATTAACATGAGCACCGCGATCGATGAGAATCTTCACAATATCCAAATGACCGGCCGATGATGCGATTATCAGCGGAGTCCATCCGATCTGTGACGGGACACATATGGTCAGTTATGGTCACTTACAAATGTCAACACCATTAATGGTGTTCATACCTCATCCGTGGCATTAATATCATCCCCTTTCATTAACAAATTAATAACATCATCTTTATTCCCATACGAACACGCCCAATGAAGAGGTGTGCGGTCCGAAGATGATGCGACTGACATTTTTACGATACTTTAGTTATAATGAGTTTTTAATACCGAAAAACTGATGATTCACGATCAGGATTTAAATCAAGTTTTGCATAACACGTGACTTTGCATTTTATATTCAAAAATTACGTCATTTTTACATGTAATTTAAATTAACCCTTTACTTTAGTAATTGACCATTAAACTGATTATCCAATGGTCAAAAAATATGTTTTTAAAGGAATATGTATAAGAAAATGGATTCATTTTGTGAATCAATATTAATTTACTTGAGATTAGAAAAGACAAAATACAGTTAAATATTTTCTCTTTAAAAGCAATATTTGAGCTAAAATTTTAAATTCTTTAATATAAAGCGATTGATATTTAAGTGAAACTTTAATTTATTAATATTTATGTGTGACTAAAATTGTATCAAAAATTAAGTCTTTTGATTGCATTTGAATTATTAAAAGGATCATCATTTTTGTCATTTTTCGGTAAATTAATAATTCCAATTCTTTTAATAACATTTTTATACCATTCATTTATATATGGATATTTATAGGAATCGAACTTTTGTTTTTCAATTGCTAATGCCGCATCTTTATCCATTTGAGAATACTCTGACCTGAAAAATAATTTGCTTAATGGTAACATCAATCATTTAGAGCATCACAATACCCGTTAACATAAAAATCGATAGGAAATGTGGGGGATGATGGAGCAGTGATGAATCCCCCACTATCTTCACTCGCATCGGATTCATTAAGTGAATGGTACTCTTCTTCATTCTCTAAATCATTAAAACCAAAGTTTAACAAATCATTAGAAATTTCTTCAATTTCTTCATTTCGTATTGACGCATCAATATTGACATTTTTGTTGACATTACCATTACGAGAGAATTTTAAATTCTAATAAAAGAAATAATCTTTAATAAATAATTTAAATTTAAACACAATTGTGTCAGTAATAACCTCATAAACATTGGATAAATGTTCTTCTAATTTATTTAATCCCTCATCAGACGCTAAATTAATTTTGCAATTCAAAAATGTCCAAAACTCAGTCCATTGGACACCCCTTTCTTTACATGCTTTTCGGGCGATTCTTTCCAAACCTTTCGTAGGGTCAGAGCGGCGGATATTCCGATCCTCTTTACTGATACTTCGTGAGGGACTCTTAAGCACTCTATAAATCTCATCGGCATGTTCCGGTGACATCGGACCGGCGATGGCCTTAATTCTGGTATCATCAGGAATGGCATCGCACGGCTGTCCTATGGTCACACTACAATCATCATTATGTATCACAGGAATATATATTCGCTCCTCAAATAAGTTCTGAATTTGAATTTTTGCTGAAGAATCACCTTTACGATCACAAATGATTTCAGACGCTTTCTGATTGAGTTTATTCGCTTTATTAGTGTCACATTCGGAAAAGGATAACAGTACTTTGACCGTCTCAACATAACCAAATTTACAAGCGAAATGCAGTGGAGTTTCGCATGCCTAAAGTGGAATATAATTAATTTAAAAATACTCAAAACCAAAACACTCACCCCTTTGTCTGGAGTGTTGAGATACAAATCCAATATGAAATTGACACGACTCACGGCAATGCAATCATCGTCATGCGGATATAACTTTTTCATGAATTTAATGTCGGAAATGGTTTCTAATAACAGTTTCAATACAACCGAACGTCCACTTTTAGCAGCGATATGACAGGCGTTGTATCGCGGACCTCCCATTAGCACAACGGGAGTGTCACCATCAGAAATGAGATATCGCGGATTCGACCATATAATACCCTTTACGGTGTCATAATTCGCAACTTCAATTTCTTTTCTCAATTTACTTAAATCTGTAGTTTGAGGCGACCGAAACGGGCATAACATTTGTTCTATACTTTGGGTATTGTTTTTCCCATCATTTAAATTGACATTTTCTTTGGTAAACAGAATTGCGTCGTTATATGACACAAATGACTTAAATCGCGATCCTTTGTATTTCTTAACGGCACTGAGAGCGGCACTTTTGTCGATAAATACAAAATTATCTTAAAATAAATTTATTGTTAAAAATTGTTCATAATAATTTGAAACATTTTTAAACTGCAGTTAAATATTTCTTAAAATATTTACCATTTTTATCATTATCATCAATTTGTACATGAGTCGGAAGACATACGGCAAAATAACCATAATTTTCTTTTTGTGATGACATTTTTATTATTTAATAAACAATAAATTACATAATTTCATTTACATTAACATTAACATAAACGTTGATGAACATAATGTAAACAGAAACTCAAATATTGCAAAAAACAAAATCACGTGTTCATAAGTATCATATGATATGATTCGATATATCGATATTGAAAAGCATCGATGCGAATGTTTTGATACCTTAGGTCGCCATTTGTATGGTGAAAAGTGTTGTGATTACTCTGATTGCGTAATTTTCGGTAAATTCGTAAATTGTCCTTAAAATTAGGGACGAATCATTTTGGTATTAAACGTAATTGAGAAGTGACGATTCTTCTCAATCATAAGTATCGGGGATTATAATTCTCGATACGATTATATAAATTCTAAAGTATTTAAATATAAATTTCTAATATAATACAATACATAACCGTTCGCATCACACATAAGTATGGCCCTAACAATTGATTTAGTAAATTAAGTAAACATGAAATTGTGTGACACTCGATTCGCTGCTTTTGGCGGCGCTTCAGCCAAACGTAACACATTTTCGTTAGACTTTAATAAACCGATTTTCGTTGCTCAAAATGGACATAAAATGGGCTCACAATTCGCAGTCTGCGGTAACGTCTCTCAATGATTCATCACTCACTCAAAACAAACACAAACAACAGTCACGCCGAAGAGATAATGCGAGAGACACACGAAAGGCACAACCGTTACGGTCAAATGCCATCGCCAATTTTAGTGATAAACGACCTAAGCCCAGAGGTTCGGGTTCTGTCGGACCTATGGACGAATGGTACAGTGAAGTGATACCGAAGGAGACATGCGATGGGAAAAAATTGTACGGTTCAAAGAAACATAATTTAAATCATTTACTTAATTTCAGTTTTACATCACGCGACTGCGACAATAAACGTAATAATGGCATTAATGTCAAAGGGAAACATTCAAAATACAGTAAAGAACAATTCATTCACTCGAATTGCCAATTCATTGTGCGTAAAGGTAATGATTACTCCATTCATGCCGTTGATCCGGACATTTCTGTCGATTGGAATTCGATTGAAGAAATCCGATTCAATTCTCTGACATCCGAAACCGTATGTCCGATATGTTTGCATACACCTGTGGCCGCGAAAATCACTAAATGCGGACACATCTATTGCTGGGCATGCATTTTGCATTACCTATCATTGAGTGACCAGAAATGGCGCAAATGTCCGATATGCTTCGATGTGATGCGCGGTGACGATTTGAAAAGCGTATCTTCGATGGCAAAAGTCGATTATAAAGTGGGAGATGACATCGTCATGTGTTTAATGCAAAGGAAAAAAGGGTGTGTCATTACTTCACCCGCATTTATCGATTATCACGATGATAATTGTTTCAAATCGATGGCTGAGGACTCAATAGTCACGCGTTACCAAAAGATACTCATCGCATCACCGCAACAGATTCTCCAGAATATCATTGATCGTGAACGTACGCAATTGGAGTGTCAAATTGAGGATGACAGAGACACTCCCGAAGTTTGCTTTTTGCAGAGCGCTTTGGAAATGCTCAGAATGAGAGAATATAATCTCATTAAAGAATGCGGAGAATCGGCGAATGATGGAGCGTGTAACGTAAATGCAGAGCCAAATGCAAATCAAGTATTTGAATATTCGCCTCTTAATCCCAAATGTTCATCTGAATACGGTGCGCGACCATCGGCTACAGACGAATTTTACCACTTTTATCAGTCCGACGATGGTCAACATATATATTTGCATGCGTTGAATGTCAGAATGTTGCGGCGTGAATATGGTTCTATCGATAAATGTCCGAATAAAATTGCGGCAAAAATCGTTGAAATGGAATGGGATTCGATGAACGATCAGATGAGGAAACGATTCCGTTACATGCAGCATTTGCCACTGACATGCGAATTCAGAATTATCGAACTACAATTTGAACCGCCAATTGTTTCGCCGCACACTTTAATGGAGTTCGATAATGAAGTGAATGGAAGAGAACGAATGAGGAATAAGAGAGACCACGAAGAGAGACGACGCGAGAGGTACATTCAAGTGGAGGAGAATAAAAAGATTTACGGTATTTATCCGCTCCCGAAATACAAACTCAATAATCAACAATTTCCATCGTATGATGATGCTAAAGATGTGCGATCATCGCCATCACCGACTTTATCAGAAATATCTTCTGTTAATGACGATACTCTCGGCAAAGATAATGATAATTCACTATGCTCGGGTATGACCCCTCCTACCGTTGAAAACGAATTTTTAAGCTTTGCAAAAATGCTTCGCGAAGGGAAATCCAAACCTCACATTGGGGAATCACCGGTTAACTCAAACGAAGTCACATGTCCCGTTTCGGAAGGAGACGATTATCACGCCCCACAATATCATTATTCACTTTCAGACGCTTTTGAAGCGGCAATGGAATTGAGATCATCAAAGAACGTGTCTGATGATTTACCTAAAGTGGGAAAGAAGAAGAAACAGAAACACACACTGCTCTTTGGCACCGGCATGAAGAGGGGCAATTAATATAATCCTATATACATATATATATATAATCGTTTTAATTTAATGGTGATTTTAAAGTGATTGATTTACATAACATATTTTAATGTTTATTAAACCAAAAAGTAACGATCCTTATGTTAATTACATTTGTTTGAAATAAAACTATTATAAGTAAATTTAATTTTCATATCATATTCAAGTAAATGTTAAAAATTTATTGCAATTGTTTGTGAAAATCATCGTTCTTTCTTTATAAGTACAGTTAAATGATGAAAATTCTAAATTCAAATGTATGCATTATTAGTATTTAATAGATTATTGCACAATTAAAGTACTTACGACGAGAAACAAATAAAATATTGCTAAATATGCAGCGATTCCAACTGATAAGATAAGATCAAATACCGCAGGTTTAACGCTACATTATAAATATATTAATTAATTAATTAATTAAATATTATATGTTTAATTATTATAATTAATCTGATTATTGTTAAAGATAACCTAAACTCACTTATAAACGTTCATCGTTGTAATTGACGGTTCATAAAAAACCACTTCAGGTTCATTTTTGTCAATTTTGAAATGATAAACATTAACATCTCTGAGAAATTTATTTAATATATACTCCAATGACGATAACAATGGTGGGAGTTCATAATTCGAACCCTTTTGAGTGGTTAATAATAACGATTGTGATCGCGAATTGTTACTAATATGTGATAAAAGTGACTTAACGAGTGATTCAGATACACGTAAATCTGAATCAAACAGTTTTAATTCTTTAGCATCATAAAGCAGCAGAACCGTCGCTTCAGCGATCACCCGAATGTTTCGCATTAATGCATTCTCCAGTTTATCATGATACGTGTCGGTCATTGTTCTTCGACGCGGCGATTTCTGACTCGAGAGTGAAGATAATGTAAACGCCGGGAGTCTCCGAATACTGAACCTTTCGTGTTCCCACGAAAGTGATTCATCAGCTAAATTAATCTTTTTGTGTATCATCGTTACGTTTAATGTATTAGAGTATAGTTTAGCGGAAACGTCTTTTAAATGATTATAGAATGAAGCAGCGGCACTCCCGTCTTTAGGCGGTTTCGAAACGTGCATAAATAAACCATTATTATTTTCGGAGTCTCCAATGGAATCGAGACATACAGTAAATAGAGAATCTGAGAGTATACTACTTTCTGAATTATCCAAATGTTCCTCAATCCATTTCTTTGTTCCGATATAATTAAATTTTCCACCGGAAGATAATAAAAATAATAAATTTACTTTCGGTTGTGTTTTGGAATTCGCATATAATTTGGAAAAGAGTCGCGCCAATTCCAGTATCGCAATCACACCGCTGCCATTAGAATCCGTTCCGAATGACAGACCCTAAATTACATAAGTTTATTGCAAACAATTGCTACAAATGTTGCAATTTACCGGAACGACACTAAATGAATCATAATGTGCCACGAAAGCGATCGTTGGTAATTGATCCTCAGCACCGGCACCGGATATTTTCCCCTTTAATATTTCATTTATTATAATCATTTATATGCAACAATTAATACCTGAATATTTGATAATACTGCATCTTTAACGGAAGCCGTTTGCGGCCCCAAAACCACCATTTGATGTCCGTTCGCAATGAGAGTCTTAAACAATTTATGGATATTCGATTCGCTGACATCACCATTTTCATTTCGATCCGATTTCATCATTTCGATGTCGTAAATTTGCAAAAGATATTCAGATTCAAATGCAAAATAAATGGGAACATAAATGTCTTTCGCGAACATTAATTTCTCTAAATTAAGTAACTTTTGAGTGTCATCATCGGAAAACCCCGTAAATGACTGTGGCAATAGAATGAGTATTCCCGCAGCGACAGTCTCCTCAATTAACTGTTCAAATGACTCAGCCCTATCAATTAAATACTTGAGTTTCACGATAACGCATTTCCGGGCGAAACTCTCCTTAAAATGGTGGACCGTTCGTGCCTCGAGATTCATTATCGAATTACGACATCCGCGGTGATGTCCAAAGGGGAGTTCGTATTGATGCATGCGATAGACTTGCAATTCGTTGGACGCCATCACTGTCATCGGTGAGGACATCATTACGAGTATTGGAATTATACTCATAATTGCAAATAATGGCATCGATGAGAGTGTCGATCCGCGAAGAAATTCAAATATATCATCAGTTTCAAATGATAACATCGTTTGGGATATAATGTCTTTAGCTGAATCCAATCAAATTATTGCTCAAATTATTTATTTAATTTAAACATTTTGATATTATTAAACACGAATGGACTTACATTTGTGTTTGATTATGGTTAATAATGAATTTCCATTTCAATTCACTGCATTAAACGTAAGGAAATATTAGAGATGAATATGAGTGTCGGCATTTAAAGTACACGTGATGATCATTATGGAACTTTACTTAAAGGACATAACACTTTAAAGAACATTGTGAAACTCATATTCTCTTCACGATGCGTGTACTCAACTGTTATAATGAAAATTTATTCATATTCATGTACATTTCAATTGAATTGTCTTTACAAAACCATATACAGTAACTATTTGATTTTGATACTGAAGGGACCGAAAAGATTCAGACATAAAATCAAATAATTATTGTGTATATATTTGGTTTTTGTTAATAAAACGACAAATAAATTATTATTAATCTACAATTTACAATTGTATTAATTTATTGTACCGTCATTAACCATTAACACTCCGATGTTTCCACGAATTAAATAATTGCGGATCAATTATTTGAATCGAATTTAAATTGAATTTTTAATTCCATCATCACCCTCAATATAATATGTACCGAAAGATTCGGCACCGTCTGATGAAATATTTTGCAACATAAACATAAAAGTTTTAACGATTAAATTCTAATGAATTGTGAATCACAATTTGTGATTCATTCATTATGAATTAATAGCTTCAAAAACATATAACATATA
>LBFL01132720.1:0-11142 GCA_000988845.1 Hypochthonius rufulus
CGATGTCCACGATTTTCTTACCCATTAAATTCGAGTTAATGAATGTCGGTAAATTTCTTTGATTCATCGAACCGCCATTACCCAACTGTTGGGATCCGTTATGTCTCCCGATTCGGTGAATGCGATTACATACATCGTATGCTAAAATGCATAATCCATTTTTGCAGAACGCAGCGCAAAACATCTTTTAGTATCACTTAAGCCCAAACATCCGCTGCTATTTGACTCTAAAACACATCACCTTTCGTGACAATTAATGTCTCATTTCCCGAACATTCAAAAACAAGCGATTTGAATCTGTTCGGTAAATTAAAGTTAAAGAATACTAAAGATTAGCCAATGGTTGACCGTTGACATTTTTAAACATTCAGACAAAAGAATTTCGTATAACTTAATTGTGCAATCGTTTAGAGAATCTCACGACAGCGATGGTGCTAATAGTGACCGTAATCATAGTATTGAGCATCAGTATTAATCAATACAAAAGTTGAACTAAATTGAGCTAATCTATAGTTTAGTTTGAAAATTTAGTTTAGTTTAGTTTAGTTTAGATTTTGCAAAAAATTACATTCGGATGGAGTAATGTACATATTTGTGTATCCATTTTAAATAGATAATCAACAAAATTATCTAAAAGTGAATATTACAAATGTGCGACATTTTTAACCCAAAAAATAAAGGAAAAACTCAAGTTGAAAATTGCAAGAAAATTTTAGTTTAGTTTTTTAAAAATTCTCTAAATTTAGTCGAGTTTAGTTAGAATTATTTATTTGATACTTGTACACTTAAACCTCTCTAACGTGAACATATTGCGGCGAGAAGATTTGTTTATGATAGAGAGGATTTTATGTTAGAGGGGTTGAAATAACAAAGGTTTATATGATTCGGAACTAAGAATATGTTTACGTTAGAGAAGTTATTCACGATAGAGAGGGTTCACGTTAGAGGGGTTTATGTGTATTATCAAATCGGTATCACCATCATGCATATCAATTCGCATCCGATTCATTTTCAATATCACCACTGATGGATGACTCAAATGTAATCACGAGAAAGTCAATGAAATTC
The DNA here is from genome assembly GCA_000988845.1 of Hypochthonius rufulus. Taxonomy (NCBI): domain Eukaryota; kingdom Metazoa; phylum Arthropoda; class Arachnida; order Sarcoptiformes; family Hypochthoniidae; genus Hypochthonius; species Hypochthonius rufulus. Next base: position 1,069 of record LBFL01132720.1, read on the forward strand.
TAAGATTATATACAAATCATTTTGCAGATGTGTTAATTCAATTTTAATTATCTCAATTATTATTAATTATAATTCAACGAATTATATATCAATTCATGGCTGAGACTTTACACTTTTAAATGCGTATAAAATAATTAATTAGTAACAACAAACTAATATAACATTAACCAAAATCTGTGCATTAACTTAAAGGATTCACTATAACTTTTAATGCAATTATTATTAACTATCAATTAATTATCATTTTTTCTTAACACATTCTGTTCTGATCTTAATTATTGAACCATTGCTTAACCATTGCTTAACCATTGCTTAACTTTAAAAAGTCATTTGAACATCAAATTAAGATATTCTTTATCATTTGTTAATTTAAAAAATATCTTATCACTTATATATGTGCAAATTCATTAAACACACATATAAATGTAATGGTCGATTGAGTTTCTATGTTAATTAACAGATTCTAATTGTTTAATTTTATGGAACAAAAAGATGACACTTCCTGAATAAAGGTGTAGATTTTAATTATATCGGTGAGAATCACCTAAAGATTTACGGTATTATCACCTCATTAGAGACTTCCGTGTGAATTTTCTTTTCACACAATAATTTAAATAATTCAAAGTTCAAAAGGTTCGTGTGAGATCTGTCAGTGTTGATCTGTCAGAGAACATATAAAGTAATGAGTCAATTACATTTTAATTAATAACAAATTTATTTGCATTTTAAGTATAAACTACAATTGTCGTGTCGAATTGAAGTTACATATTTGTGAAAATATAATAATTATTGTTAATAATATCCATAATTCTAATCCCATAATTAGCACAATTTGTTTGTTATATAAAACATGTGAAAACATTGAAAAACTATTTAAGTTCCAAAATCGAGTGTCAACAGTTTCAATAATTAACACAAAAATAAAGATATAATTAACTACGGAATAAAATATATTAATTATTTATATGTAAGAATAACACTGCCTGAACATTACCATGTTAATTGGGTTTAGTTCATTGTATTACATCAGTTCCATAAATAAAATGACTTTTTCTAAGTATCAATTACTAAGTAATGCAACAATTGTTTAAATTATTTGCTGAGTTAAGGTTATTCATGTGATTTTTATATCAATTATCACAGACGTCAATCATATCATTTAATTTCCACAATTAGAGTGGAATCGAATCAATAAAATAATATCAAAATAATTTTAAAAATAGAATAATGGAATTGACATATTATTATTGTCTTTAATATCTTTTACGTCTCACCACTAAAATGACACGCCCGTCGGGCAATTTTTTGAGAAAATTCCACGCTTCGGTTCGCGTCATGTTTTGCACCGGTTGATCATTAACGGTAATTATCTCATCACCACCCGCGAGTGTTCCTTCTTTATCCGCGGGACCCCCTAAATTCACACAATTATCAAACATTATCATTTAACATTCATCAAAGATAATTGTTAATTAATAATTCACTATCAAATAACTCACCTCTAAAAATGCGTTTGATAATCAGAGGCTTATCTCCGAGAGGTGAATCTTTACCGCCCTCCAATATAAATCCTAATCCCGCGACATCCTTAGATAATTCGGCCCTTAAAATTCGATAATTTGCATCTAATAAATTATCATTTTCTTTGTTTGATATGCTCTGTTCCAAACTACTATCATCAGTTAATAATGTACGTCGTGACTGTTCATTGAGATCGGAATATACATCAGAGGAGTTTCGAGATGATGAATAATAACCATTCGAAGATAAATTTTCGCGGTCATTTAATGATAAGTTAACTCTCGAAAGTACAATAACGACCTCAGGACGCGGCGATTTCATTATATCTAAGGTTTCTTTATGTGTTACTCCCTTAAGAATTTTTCCATTTATTGATAAAATGCGATCACCGCTTTTGATTCGACCGTCGCGATCAGCGATACTCCCCATAATGACCCTATGGACCTGTGAACATTACAATTAAAATTAAATAATTAAAGTTCTAATACTAAATTCTCAGTAAACTCACAGTGATCTCTTTAGTTTCGCAATCGGAACCGCCCGCTAATGTAATACCGATATTCCCGCATAACTTATATTCTCGATGAAGTACCACGACTTGAATGTTGTGTCCATTGACAGTGGCTTCACCCTCTAACGATTGATTAGCCTCTTCGATGAGCTGTTGCAACTCTTGTGGTGAAATGAGGCTCGTGGTGGAGGCGAGTGAAGTGACAGACCCGTATTGAGAATCCTTTAAATTGGAAACAAAACTCGTACGTGATTCTGTGACGGAATCCCGAAATGTCCCGGGAGTACTCGTTCCTGAGTCACTCGCAGTCGAGTCGAGTGAAGACATTCTATTATGGTTATTGACAGTACAGTCGTCACTTTCATTCTCTTTGTTATACAATGAGATTTTTTCAGTATCATTTTCCTGTAATTTGTGCTTTTCAATAGTGGAATTGTGGTTCGGTACAGAGTCAGTGATTATCTTAGCATTATTAATATTGTTGGGAAAAGAACAGGTTTTTGGTGGTGATTGACCATTTTCGGGAGTTCCATTCTCGAAAACTTTGCACATATCACTAACACTTTTGGAACGTGCAGCGACGGGAATTTTTGATATGGTTTTTGTTGAATTACCATTACTATCACAAGAGAATTCCTTTCTCTTCAATGGAATCGGCCGCTGTTGACAATTCATTGGCGTATCATCTTTTGTATTTTGCGGTTTCAATTCACCTGTACTTTTATGGGTCTCTGCATTTTCCGCTTCACAGTTGATTCTGCCATTAATTCGTGGCATTAAAGAGGGAGTCATTCGAGCGATTTCTTTAGGTTTTGGCGGCAGTGGCGGCGGTGCTTTTGGCCGTTGTGGTTTGTGTGTCACGACAGTCTCAATGCCGACTCTCTGTTCCCATTTCTCTGCCAATGCCCTGAAATGCTTTACTGATTCCGTATTATTTTTCTCGTCCAATTCATTGCCTGAGGGTGACTCTTTAAGCACAGTTCGCTGCGAACCGAATGACTTTGGTCTTGTGATTACATCGGGGGACAGAGTACTGTCCAATGAGTCTGACGTTATATCTGAGGCTGAATCGTCAGCTTTACCTGAACCTTCCGAAGTTTTATGACTTAATGATGAGTCTTCATCACTACAATCAGATAACACTAACGTACGTGAGGGGAGATTACATTTCCCGTGTCCGACACTCGTTTCACTGACAGAACCAATTCTTCGCGTGTCTTTCCATTGGGATGATGCGTAATCAGACACAACAAAAGTTTCGGTCATATTCTTGTTTTGCAAAATATTAGCTGAAAATTGAGAAAATTCTTTCCCTAAAACATTAGGCAATGATCTTTGATACACATTAACAGAGTCAACCGAAGACCTCTTTTGTATTGACATTTTCAGTGGCGAAACATCATCCGAATACGTTCTTTGAATTAGAGAATGTTTTACATTATCATTGATGTGAAAACTCTCGAATTGATTCTCATTTCCGTTTTTCACATAATCAATGGTATCACTTGAATTGGTCGATGTGATGACAGCGGTTTCCGGCAAAAGGTGAATCACGGGTTTACTGTGAGACAACGAAAACTGAAATTGCGTGTCATTTGCATTGACATTCGCTGCGATCGCCGAATTTGGCGTTAACATCATCGGTGGTGATACGGTTCCTGTGGACGAATCACTGTTACTCAAGAGGGACAACGATCGTGGTAATTGGAGATTACGACGCTTAAACGCCGGTGAGTACTTTGGGATGGAATTAGTATTATCGTTAATCCACGGGGGTTCTGAGAGTAGAGACGATGTGACAGCACTACGATTCAATTGTTGCAATGAATGCCTTTGCGTTGGTGATTGGTAATTGTGTGTCGATGATAATGACGACGGTGGTGATGCGGATGAGTGATTCGGCGGTGAATCGATACTGTCTTTTCGTGTCAATTCTTTCATTTCCTCGCGTTTCGACATTATTATTGATTTACTCGAACTGATGTTACTTAAAATGGTCGGTAATGGTTTACTGACTGTGGTTTTTGCCACCGGAGGACGTTCGGGTATGATTAAACCCTTAAATTTAGACGCACTCAATTGAGTCGAACCGTTTAAATGGTTCCGCGAAACGTCATACGACGGCGATAATGACGTACCATCACCGGTCTTTCTGTTGCCGTTGCTGTTGCTGTTGCTGTTGCCGTTGCCATTGCCATTGCCATTGCTATTGCTATTGCTATTGCAATTCATGGTAAGATCATTCATCACTGCACCCGAAGATTGTGCCGATCCTATTGTTGCTCCCGAATTCTGGAATCGTCTATACGATGGCTGTAAATGGCCACAATAGTATGGTGATTGTGATGAGGAATCTGATGATTGTGCAGAAACAAAATTAGTTGCGACTGACGAATCATTTGCGTCACTATTATCATTATAATTTATATCCATTATTATGGTAAATTCATTTTCTCACATATTTCGTGTCACGTAATCGTTCAGCCATTGCATGGAGTTATGAGGGGAGTCTAATAACTAAACAATGTACAGAACGAGTTAACTGCATGCATAGACAATGGTGCAGTTAACTTTTTCTGGTAATTTCCGTTTGAGTTTCCCTTACAATGAACGATTAACGCAAAAGTATGCGAAAAGTAATGTGAACTTTTTATGTACGCTTTTAATGTGCATTAATAGTGTTAATGTAACACACTTTAAAGTCGAGTTTCATATTAACAAAAGAAAGATTCGGTATGATATAACATTACATTATATTACATAACATTACATTTATTGCGATCTCATATCAAACGTAAGGTCAATATAATGAATTTTCATTTATTACAACATAAATACATATCGCGGTGCATTCCTCTACATATACACATATATACACATATATACATATACACACATTACTGATACGAGTAATTGTGTGTTGGAAAAGGCCGATAGAGATTTGATAGCGATGGCATCGGTTTTATATTATTATCAGATGCGTCTAATAATAATATTGGTAAAAACGACTAAAGTTAAGGTTCGGCGCCATTTGAGAATGGAGAATTTATTAAATTATGTCTGATACAAGACTCGACCTCTAAACACTATATATAACTCTGTTCATTGCCCCTCTTCAAAAAGAACATCTTTCAATGTTTGAGTCCCTCTGAATTGAGTGCTGATGATATACAATTACTCGTGTGAAGAGAGGCATTATTCGCACATTAATAATATGAAAGGGAAGAGAATGGTTCGGAATGGAATTATTTGATAATGGATGAAATCTTTTTTGTTGGGCATTGTTTAGCATTGTTGAGCATTGCTTTTCATTGTTTTCCTTCAAATCACCCATTTGCTGATCAAACACAATATAGAAATGATAACTTTATGCTGGAATAGTGCTAAAAACAAGTTTTATCTTCACGTGTGCATAAATCAATATATGTCAAAACCATTGCATAAACAGGTGTTAACTCAACTAACTTTAGCATAACCCCTTTCCATGTTAAATTCATGTTAAATTCATGTTAAATTCATGTTAAATTCTATACTTACAATTTGTTAATATATAAATCGAATGCGTAAAACCAAATGAAAGTCATCAAAATGAACAATAATCAACAATAATCAACAATAATCAGTAATAATCAGTAATGAAAATGAGTTTCAGTTATTACTATTATTAAATAAATTGATAATGTATGCCTTTTGGCACTTTCATAAGAACCATTAAAACCTTTTATAAGAACCATTAAAGCAAATCACAAAACTTATCACTTTTCACGACTTTATTGTCATGGTTCTTAAGGTATTCCAGCAGTGGAATTTAAGGAATGACAGAGATTTTATTTAACTAAAGTTATCTTTACCTTGAAATTTGGCATATACAGAGCTATCCATAAATATTTGATGTCCCTTTATGGTCGTTCTTCAATTTAAGATTATTAAGTGATTTGAATTAATTCACAGTCATTTGCCGCTCATTGACTCAAATAAAAGTCGCAATTTGCAAATCATATAATGCAATTAATGTGGAGATGCGTCATCACATTGGATAATTCTATGATAATTCTATGATAATGGTGCTGTGATGATGATGTGTAATATGAATGCCGTACCACAATCACAATTATTTAAAGCACGAGTGAAGCATTTTTTGTTGGTTATGGTTATAGTTATAGTTAATCAATAGTTTGGCACACCCCATATATTACTTTTTAAGTGAAATATCCAACTCAAAAGACGATGATTGAGCACAGCGATTTGCCATTAGTGTAGAAAAAAGCAAAATTATATATACACAAACCACAGACCACATCCACATCCACAAATACACAAATAATCCACGATGCGATTCCCTATCACTGGCATTGGCCTTTAGTCAAATGGTATCTCTTCCATTACACTATCTCCTCTGGAATCGCATAGCATTTGCCTTCAACGGTTTAGTTTACACTTTGATCATCATTCTCATTTCAATGGAATGTCACTGCAATTGATCCCATTCTAGTGGAATGGAATTTCATCTTTGAACTCTATTCGATATGCTACGGACGAGTTTTTCTCCACGCCCCACGGCCGGATGGGTTCACAGAACTGGTAAATGCCTCAGACCGGAGCTGATTCCTCAGAGCAATACGTGGTAACCATAGACGAGAAACTCACTCCACATCTTTGCTTAAATTGACAAAACAATTTATCTGCATTTGAGGCATAAGCCAATCTAAATCTAGTTTTTCTAGCTTTTGGCATCGGCCAATTCAGGCTCCACTCTGCTCAACTCTGCCCCTCTCATTCCCTCGCAGAAATCAAATTTTATTACTCTTTTATCTAAAAATATTTGAAATTTTAGTCAATAACATTTACCAATTATTGCCTAAAATTTGCTTTTTTATTGCATAAATTTAATAATTATATGACAAATATTGTATAATCTGACATTTATTTGAATCGCATACATTACATGTTTGAGGATATATTATATATATTCGCATTGTCCTTAATCCAATTCACAGGTTTTGCATGTATTCATGTTAAGTAAGTGCATGTGTAAAAAGGTTTGAGTTAAAAAGATTTTTATCTATTACTTAACCACTCATATATGCTAAATTCTCTTTGATTTATATAAAAAATAACAAAAAGGATCATAATGATCAAATTAATAACGCACTCTCAAATATGGATTTACATAACGTGTTTCATGATGACCCAATTGAGTTCATAACTAATCTCATTCATAACAATCGCATACATTATTCGTAACTTAATCATTATTTATTTATTTATTTAAATAATCAAATCATAAATAAATAGAACAGAACATTATTTAATTAAATAAAAAATTTACTTACACTTAAATTACACTTAAAGATATTTTCTAACACCTTTTGTTTAATATTCCATTACATATTTCTGCTCAATAAATAAGAATTTCCATTTTAATTAAATATTATTTGGGTTTTTATTATATTAAAGTGACCATTCTCTTCATTCCCTTTCCTCTCCCAATAATTATCACAGAGTTTTTACTTTGGATCAGCCCAAACATTAGTAAATATTTGTTATAAGAGTTTAATAATTTACAAGTTTAAGAATTACTGATCCGAATCGGGGTGATTTAAATACAAAGAACTTCCATATAAAGAAGATTTTTGCGGAAAAAACTCGAAATTATCTCGTAAAAGATCAGAGTAACGAATAAAGACACTAATATTTGGCATGATGAATATTTTAACACCTTTACATGTTAAGATAAACGTAACCGACGGAAGAGTTTTGCATTTAATTGCAATGCTTTTAACATAAACATGACACCGAAAATTCAGGCATTTAAAATTCATAGGGTTATGTAAGAAGAAGAGAAAAAAAGAGGTGGAAAAATATATAAAACGAGAATATACATATACATTCATATATTTTACGGATAAACCATAAATACAAACGTTGCGGCACGTTTCCCCAAAACACGATTTCCCGAAAATATTCTATACTTTTCGCAGAAACACGTTTCATTGATAAATTTTTCAAGTTTTTTCATAAACACGTTTCACGAATTGCTATAAAAGTTATACTTTTAACACACACAATGCATTTAACATACTAAAATTATATGTAATAGAAATTAAATAGATATAAACAATATTTATTTAAATTGTAATTTACACAATATTTGGCTAAAAAAGTTGGTCGAAACGAATATTCGGCAAAACGTGCCATAACTATATACATTACCTGTCATCTGAGTTCATCACGTATGACCCCACCATAACTCTTTGAATCGAGTATCAAATTATCAGGTTTTTTCTTTTCTAATTTCTTGAGAATCCTCTCTTCAGGATGTTGATGCATGTTCAGGGCTCACACTAAATTACACCCTCAAATGTTTTTGTGGTCATTTTCATATAACATGAATGATATGATATGAATCTATGAATATAAAATGATGAGAAAGAGAGAGGAGTTTATGAAAAAACTATTTATAAAGGGGTTCATGAGAATGTAATAATATCTAAATAATAGCGCTAATGTCTTGTAATGGTAAAGTAAATATAAAAACGAAGTTTCGCATAAACATTTGGTTTAATAACGATCAATCAATTTAAATAATTGAGAGACATGAGTTTGGGCATTATATTTATTATTATTATTATTATTATCGCAATTAATAACTCAGAACTTCTTAAGGAACTCCTCCGCCGTGATTCGTGCTCTCGCATTAATGGCTAATTTCATTTCGTTAATTTCCTTATCGATTTCTTCCATAAAATATATGATAAAATCAATTATTTTATATCTGTACATTGATTCGGTATGAAAATTTGTAATTAGGAATGAGATATCATATCCCTGCTCAACATGATGGTCGTTCACGTGATTCCCCTGTTTACCGCCATCGGCAATTGGTTTGCCGTGACCATTTATGGCAGTAATGGGCTTACGCCGGAGTATGACGAAATTGTCGGCTCTCATCATCATGAAACGGGTAAATTTATGAGCCAAAATACGTTCAATTTCATCGGCCTGTTTAATGGCGATGGAAATTCTCACGGAGTTAATACTCCCCTCAATCAGCACTTTTTCTTTCTCATTACGTGATATCACCACAGGGTTTAGGATCAGCTCTTTACTGCTCCGGACTTCGATTTCCGGTTTATTATAACGCTCCACGACTTGAGAATTGAAATTCACTAAACATATGGCGGCTTCAAGTGTCTGACGCACCGCAGAGAGGTACGGTCTTAATGTGGCGGACATCTCTATACGTTACCCGATCTATTAATTTACTATCGATTTAATGTTTCACGTTTCAGTTTCAGAGTGCCGAATGTTAATCTAAACGTTAAATTTATATTTAATATTAAACATGTATTTATTACATTACATTTGCCATCATCAATTACCTGAAAATGTTACGATCGGCGATTATTATCCACGATTAATGCTGTAATTATCTCAATAAATATTATGTAAATATTAAGAACACTCCCATTTGAGTCAATCGGGTAAATGTAAAACACGACATTTACAGGAAAGTCATACATATACATGTTCCCTGACAATAGATTGCGCTATCGTTGCATGAAATTGGATTGTAAATTCCACAATAAACGACACTCGCGTCATCTCTGTTCAAAAGCATTTTACAAAATTATATATCTACATGTAGATGAACTGATAAATTTTATTAATTTTTGTAGTCATTTCAAAAGATCTAGATTTTTACTGTGACTTGAAATTCTAAGAATCTGTAGGACTTGGGACTGGACTTTTAACATTGCATATGACTTGAATCTGAACTTAGGTCCTAAGCCTTAGGATTTAAAAAAATACTTTAATATTTGAGAAACGAATTTGATTTGATTTAGAATTTTTGTTATTTATTATAGATAATCTATATGTAATTTGTAAATTTTAGCGTATTACGGTATAGTAAGGATAATCCCAAATTGGTTGTCTCTTGAGTCCAAAAATGAAGGAACTATTAAGAAGCGTCTCAAATCCCAAGTCCCGAAGTCTTTTTTAACAGCACTAAATTTTTGTTTAATTGAGTTTATTAAGCA
>LBFL01132832.1:0-12391 GCA_000988845.1 Hypochthonius rufulus
ATTGATACGATCATTATTGTCATAATTCATATCACTTTAGTAACTTTTTATCATAAATATGTAAATGTCATAGTTTAATGCATCACCCTTTATAATTGTATACTTACCTATGATTGTGAAAACACCATAAATATTCCAATGCTAATAAACAGCCTCTCATTAAGAGAGTTAACATCAAAGACTTTGGTTGTGCTTTTGTGGGGATTTTTACCCCGTGACCGGTCACTTTTGACCGTAACAGTGGTTGTTTCTGAAAATTTCAAGTGAAAAGATGCACCGGAAAAAGATCTAAACCTATGCAATATACACAGGAATAGAAATAAATTATTGAAACAAAATGGTCTTTATTCATAATCGCGAAAACCCGAAACCCATAATATCGAAAATAATTAATTTTTTAAACAAAATTATACAGTAAAATTCCAAAACATTTAATTTGGCTCAAACAAAAGCTTCAAATTGAAAAATATTTTTCGAAACTTTAAATATATTATGTAATGATGTGATGTTTTGTATTAAAAATTTTATTAAACATTTTAATAAGAATATTTTGATAAAAGTTAAAAAATATTTTTGACGTGAATTATTCAAATATGTATTTTCAATTTAGTTTTTTAGTTATTTCAAAAGTATATCTTTCAACACATATAATTATATAATTATATATGCTACGATATTCCATAATACGTCAAAATATTTATGAAAGAGGACCAAAAAAGAGTCCGAAAGTAGATCATGGACAACAGTTTCTTTGTTAAACCCTAAGACAGTTGCATATCAATTGTTTGCCCCAAACAAAAAAGTCATACATTCCTAATGCGTAAAAAATATAAGTGAATTATTATATTACAACAATGAAAGGTTTCCCATTGTAACATCACACGTAAAATTAATAACATAATAAAAAAGAATTCAGAAATCGTGAAATTCAAATAATTTATTTGCCCATTCATTTGTAACTAAAATATATATCATTCATGTTTTTGGGGGAATTTTTGAATCATAAATTTTCTAATTTTATTCACCGATTTATTTTAAAAATATGTATTTCAAACCCTAAAGCAAAATTATCTTTTTTATTACTGACAAATGACATTTTTACAGATTGTAACAGACCCTGAATATTATTAAATTTTATTTTATATTTTAATTTTTGTATCTCAATTTAATTCATCAGATATTTAAATAATCAATAATTTGGAGGGTCCTTTAACTAAATATTTACATGCGTAAACTATAATTATCGAACGCACATATCGTGAACATTCTATAAACGAATATTATAAATTCGTATTTTCCGGGATCCTAAAAATATCATGAATGTCGGAGTTACCCAAAAATCATAGCCTAAGCCAATCACTATCATTAACATCAATCACGACATGTAAAATACAGTATAACGTATTATTAAGAATAATCCACGGTTTTAGCATTGATTATTCTCATCATATCATAAGTAATCACGTAAAATATAATGCTAATCAATTACTAAATCAGTCATTTGAGACTATCAAAAGAGAGACTTTAAATTTTATACGAAATTTTTTACACGAATAAAAAAATTTTAAATTCAAAAATTTTCCATTGAAATTCCTTTTATTGTGTTCTCCGCCTATAGTTTCAATGGTGATAAAGAACCTTCAATAACGGTTTTTATTAAAGTTAAATTACATTTAAATTCCTTTTTTGTTGTCAGATATTTTCTATTTTTATTTATTTTCCTTTTATTATTATTTTTTAAGGGTCTGTGAACATATTAAATATAACTCAATCATTTGATTATATATATTTATATATATTTATATATATATTATGACATTTGTACATTAGAAAAATTTAAAAAGAATTGTAAGTTTAAAGGAATTTAATTGTATATATCAATAATAACGTACAAATATTTCAGAAAAAAATTTATGTCTATAAAAATATACAGAGCAAAACTCCTGTACACAGAACATTTTAAATGACATGTTTTGAACATATAATAGAATTGTCTCATAAAATTGAGAATTTATGATATATTCTGATGGTGCTTTATATAAACATATTATTTTTCTTTCACTTTTCAAACTCAATTCACGTGTAAAAAGAGAATTTTTCTTTTTTCGCATACTGTTGAAGACCTAAGACCGGTCACGAGTCACGACTCAATCACTGACCCAAATTCACTTTAAAGACGCTTCACTTTTGCAATGTTTTTTATATGTTCAAATTTTTTTATTTTTTATTCCAATATATTTCCATTATCTACACTCATAGAGACATCCACATTCACGTAAACCTCATTATCGTAAACTTTAATTAACGTCGATAATCTTTATGACGCAAAAAAAAAATTTCGATATGAATCTTATAAACATTTGCCATTTCAATCTCTATATAAACGTTAAAACCTCTCGAAAAAATCTCAAACATAAATTTATGACCACAATATGTTTATGATACAGAGGTTTATGTGAATGAAAATGAATCCACAAAAAATTAAATGCACCGATGGGAGTAATACAAAAAATGCAAAAAATAGATTTTTATTGTCTAAAGAGGAAATTGAAAAATTTATACAATAAATTGGAAAATTTTATTTTTCCTTTCGATTAATTGATTGAGGACCCAATTCTTTGGGTTGAGCTGTGATTATTTTTGTATTATTATACAATACAATACACAAAAATGAGGGTTTTTACTATTCTCTCATTCATATTCATATCCCTCACCTTTTAGCTCAAAGGGAATTAAATTAGGGTAATAATTTAATTGTAATACTTTGTAATAAAATAAATATTTTGAGACACAAATTATGAATTAGAGAATCTCAATTTCATGGGAATATACCGTAACTAAAGGAAAGTTTTTGATGAAATTCACAATAATTATATAATATTTAATAACTATAAGATTATCACAAATGACACACCTTTTATTGAATTTATTTATAATAGTGACACAATTAAGAGCATACACCTAAAGTAGCATTTTTGGAAGTGTTATAATTAATTACCAAATTAAAAGGTAACGATTTCCGTGATTAAAATATAGATAATAATGTATTCGCTGTGCTATAAACTATTGATTATTATCAAATTAAATAAACTAATTTAAGAAAATTCCGTATAAAATTCATTAAATTATATATATTTTTCTTTAATATTCTACTTCTTAATGATTAAACATATCAGTTATTTTGAGTCCTTAGATTACACAGTAATTAGAGATTATATATTTGCAAATATTACTATCGTTTTCCTGAAAAATTTATTAATATAATTCTAATAAATTCATAAAATTAAAGATTTAAATAATAAAATTCATTTTTAAGAATTATTAAATTCACAATAAAATTCCTCTTTAATTGGAAAACAAAATGTTCACATTTAAAGGATTAATGTCATATTAATTCATATATAAGATAAGAATATTCAAATATTTAAATAAAATTATATATTTGATTAATATAAATCGCAATATATTCGTGAATCATTAATGATTTAAATTAATTTCCCTCTCAAATATATAATGACATTATTCCATGAAAAATCTCATTAACGGTCATGTATATCTTATGAATACTAATGATAGACTTCGGCATAACCGATGGAATATTTAATAATCAGTTAATTGGATTTAATCGATTGTTTAAAGAGGAATTAGGGTTTGGAAAACGACAAAAAATGAAATTAAACACCATGATAATTATCTGAATAAACATATAATTCAATTATATTATATCCGTTTGAATTATGTGACTAATGATTATCAGAATTTGAGAAAAAACTAATAAAATACTCATGTATTAATTGATAAATTAAATTTAAAATATTGTAAATAATTCAATGATAGCACTTAATTCTTTTAAAAATTTGAAATTATAATTTCCTACATTTGAATCTGAAAATATTTTTAGGTTAAGGTTCAGGTGTCTATGAAGTGATTTAAAATACAATCGCATACAATTTATGTGACAATATTAATAATCATGAGCGATAAATATGATTCTAAATTCTAATTAACTTCTCAATGATAGTAATTAATTATAAATATCATTAAATAATAGGTAATTACTTAAATTACCATTGAGTGGTGTAATATTTAATTTTATGGTAATGCACATCAACAAATATATCGCAATTTATATTTATTATATTCTTTTTGTAATGATATTCTTTGTAATTAATAAAATTACATTATACTACCGTTTTTTAAAAATCACGATTTGAGAATGACATTGTAATGGGATTATTTTGATAGTCGTGCATTAATATCATTAAAAAGTAAAAAAAAATTAATTAATAAATTTATATGCATTTTAGTATTGAAAGGAATTTGGGGCGGAAAAGGGTAAACGTTTTTCGGGCCCTTTGCGCATCAATTAATTAATACATACATTCGTATGTGGAATTAAGTAAATTCAACTAAAGCTCGAAAACGGATTCTATTACAAGAAATATGTAATGTAATTTGTGTTTGGAATTTATGAACACATATACCTTAAATCATTTATCATCGGTTCATAATACATTTGTACCTTTGAAAAAGACTATTGTTATAAATATATACAATAATTGTTAATTATTAATTAAAATTTCTTTGAGTTATTAAATGAAAAAATATATTTACATTGCATTGTATAAATTCCAATAAAATGAACATTAATTCAAATAAAATGAAATGGAAATTGAATTTCTATCGCAGGAATGGAATGGAAAAGCAAAATATTCATTGAAAATGGAATCAAATTCAAAAGTTTATCATTTTTCGAACTCTACTGAAATCCCCAATCAAAAGAGATCATTGGATTCGCTTAACGATTCACATGAAAGGGCATTGAGTATCAAAAGAGATTCGTTTCATGAAAAAGTAAGTCACAAACTCAAGAATAAAGGCCTTTTGCATGTGTATCTGTTAAATAACCTGTTCCCGAACCCCTTAAGGGATGAGAGTGTATAATTAATATTTAAGTAAAATCAAAATAAAATTAAATAACATGTATTAGTATCCCGCGATACTTGTAAAATGTTGAAGTGCCCTAAGGGTTCATTATGAACCGACTCAAGCATATTATTATTAAAGTTCAGAATTAAGTGTTAATATTTTAAAAGTGCACTTTAAAGTGATTCTGACATTAAAGTGTGTATTATCTTAAATGCTATTGATATTCACAAAAAACATGAGTTAAGATTAGATTAATTGTAATTAAATTAATTTACTAATATGAGGCTCCATCTTTTCGGGACATTAATCTACTCACGTACAGTCTAATCTTTCATCGGTGATTTTATGGTATTTTAAATTATCAGGTTATGGCTAAAGATGAGCCCAATAAATAAACAGCCATAATGATGATGACGGGAAAATGATAGATGCTTTAAAGGATATAAAATGTACATATACAGGAGAAATCTATTATAATGAACATGTCAATTTGTGTCTACAAAATTATAATTAACATGAACTTTAACATCGTAACAATTCATTATAATTTAGATTTGACATATGTTATTCAGTGTGTCATGCAACAATGAAATTCAATTCTACATTAATTAAATGTTAATTTATATTCGGAACGATCAAATATTAGGCGCTTCAGACTAACAAATTTAATTTATAATTATGTATTTTTTAAATTTTGTACATACACACAAAACTCTGTACTTTGAACATTTTGCGATCAGAATCTTATGTTTATGATTGGGAGGTTTTTAAGTTACAGAGATTGAAATAGCAGAAGTTTCTTTAGAGAGGTTTATTTGTAATTAAAATATCAAAAAATTCTTAAGCGCTTAAATCAAAATGAATTAAATTTATTAATACGGAATAAAAATGAAATAAATTTAAAAAATTAAAATAATCCTAAAGTAAAGTAATAATTAATTAAAAAAAAATAAAAATTTATGTTTCAACTTTTGCCTTAAACTAAATATTTGAGACAAAAAAGAATTTAATGAGAAAATTTGAGAGGAAATGTTAATTAAACGAATAAAATTATTAAAACATTAGTATAATAATGATTAATATTTTAATGATTAAATAATGTAAAGACTATCATCACACACTCCGGAAGTAAATATATAATAATATTGTAAATCTGCGACACTTTAACTGCAAAATAAATAATACTGTTAATATTGGGAACCGATTAATTCCAAACGTAAGTATTAATTAAAATCAAATTAACATTTCACGAATTTTTATATAACAAAAAAGAAATTACAGAAGAAAGTCATTACCGGAGGCAAATGATTTTAGATGCGATAACCTCAAATAAATAACCCCAACAATTGTTGCGCAATTAACAATGGAATTTCAAAACTGATCCTAAATTCGATCATAACTATGAACACAGATCATTATTTATTTTAATCGGGGATTATAATTGATCGTCTCGAGACTCAAATAGCTTAGAATTGTATCATTTTAATGACCATCAATGGAATTAGTAATTTGAGAATATTAAAAGGACCTTCAATATTATGGATTATATTATATTGACACACATGCAATTCGCAGTTAATTGTACACAAATATTGTAAACAAATAAATTTTATAAAAAGAACAAAAAATCTATAACCTCAACAATTTGGGTGACCGAATGCCAAAATTTGATTGGGATTGACCCGCTTGATTTACTATGGTTTTAAATTTAATCATTTTATTTTTAATTTCAATCAATAATTTTCATTGATCTTTAAATTAATATCACATGTTCAAAAATAAAGAGTACTATATAGCAATACATGCATGTGTGTGCATTAACATAGAGTACTCTCTAGTATGAAACAGGTGATATTATCATTAATTTTGTTATTAAATAGTTTCAAAACACAGGAGTAAAAAGATTCTCACAGATGCTTTTCCCGTTACTTTTTATATAATTTTTTTCTAATTAATATAATAATAATAATTATTATTATTTTTTACAATACCGATCGTACGTTTTAAATTACTCTTATGGAAAAAATAATATTAAATAGGGTATTGTAAGTGATGGTGATTAATGAATCGTTTTAAAATGTTTCTTTAAAAAAATTTAGTACCGATGTTTTAGCCCAAATCAGAGGGTCACCTTCACAAAGTCCAGTTACTATGAAAAGGCAATTGGCCCCCATTGGGACTTAGTTTAAAAAATTATATTTTTTAGGGGGTCCGAATTTTCCTCCCTTAGACAGCGTTAAATTTTGCTAGGGACAAATATTTTTCAGATCATTTTAAAGATGGGGCTATACCTCATCAAGACCCTTTTATTGAGTAATACTGGTGGGGGCTATACCAATAATTAATTAAATGCTGATGTGACTTGAATTTCAAAAATTCATTTATAGAGAGGTTTTACTTTATTTTGTGCTAGTTTAATAAACAATTAATTATGAAATTTATAAAATATTATATATGTAATATACATTTTAAAAATTCATAAATTTTATTTGTTTATTGTATTAAAAAACAAAATTTTATTTTGTTTTTTAAAACTGTTAATTTTAACATAAAATTTAAAACATAAAATGAAAAAAATGCAATAAAATTAGACAAATAATGATTAATATATTAAGGAAAAAGTGTGGAAAATTCGTGATTTCTGAGAAAAACTGTAACAAAACATTTTGGTACATCCCAAATAATTGGGACCTCAATTTTTCAAATATTATATCAAATTATATCTGATATTATCTTTTATTATGGAAATTACAGACCGATGATGGATGACAGAGAAATAAGAAAAACTGAAAATCGTAGAAATGAAAAATAAACGGTAATCACTGTATTTAAATCATCAATTATAATCACGAAACAGTGAATCCAAATCGTGAATATGAAATTATTTGAGGGATAATGTTTTGAATGTGTGTTATGTATAAATAAAGTTACGCAATTCATGTAATAGTATAATATATCACTGTTGCATCTCATCATTTGCCATGAGATTACAGTGATAATAAAAAGAAAAATCTAATAAAAAATTTAATAGAATATTACGCTATTAAAAATGTGCGAAAATGGGACATTTCTCTTTAATGAGAGTATCATCCTTTAAGGGATGTATCATTTAAGAAAGTAAATCATACATATATAATTCAATATATCAATGATATATGTCTTATATAACACAAGTACAGTGCAAATAAAAAAATTCGAACATAAATACATGATAACATTAATACTTTTAACTGAAATTGGATTAATTAAAGCATTAATTTGTAATTTAAATTCAGAGCATCGCAACTCTAATCGTAACTTTTGAATTAAAAAATTTTAGTTAAAATGTGTGTAATAATATTAAAAATTGTAATGCTTAAATTAAACATGCCTCAAGGTTCATGTTAAAGGTACACTCAAATACAGGTAATTATGCATTAGTCGCACGCATGCTCCTAATACATGTATATGGTACCGTTTTTGAGAATGTTCAAATGTAATATGTGCGGTCTCAAACTTCAAAATTGTATTACCTGAGCCTTCACAAGAGAATTTTGCCTCAGATCGGGAATAACCTACATTCAGATATTGGGAGCTGTACTAATAGTATAGCTTTACTTATAGCTAAAGAGAGAGGGAGAGACACACTCAAGTGGAGGTTCAATTTCTTTGGGTAATCACCGTAAAGCGTTCACTGTTCACTCTTCATTCACGCCAAAGACTGATCCCGATTATGTTCACCTGTTTTTGGGTGACTTTTTGAGGGATTCAGTTATTCATTATCTATACCAATATTTATTATTTTATCATAAACGTGTGTGATTTTTCAATAACATTTTTCTATTGTTATTTATGTTTTAATATTTCGTTTTCGTTTTCATCAAATAAAATATTTCAGCATTTAACATCTGAATATGAATATAGTGTTAATTATGAAAATTATAGTGTAATTATTTTTGTGATTATATAATAATAACATGAGAATGAATGACTAAATGATTTAATTGACTTTTAAATTTTGGAATTTTTAAAATTGTTTCGTGATTTTAAAATTAGTGAATTATTAATATCATTTCAATAGTTTTTTAATATCATATTTAAAAGAAAAATGATTTCCTCAATCAGTACAGAGGTTACGTTTATTTTTGGACCTCAATTAGTTAATTATACTCCTCTCAAAATTTCCTGAATGTTTATATCATAATTCATCGCACATTTATTTCTCATCATTATTTTTTGGCTCTTTAATTATCGAAAAATTTAGTGATTTAAATTTTTATAAAAAAAATTGTGAACTTTAATTTTCAAACCCTAATTACTTCTTTCGTCGCAACAATACGTTTATTGATAAAATTATGGCAAAACACGGATTCACGATCAACAATTCTATTGATTTCCTCTTCCGCATCACTATTATCGCACTCTTAACCGGTGAGTACAACAATAGTGTTTAAAATTTTTAAAAATTAACGTACAAATACAGGCGGTATCATTATGTAAGCTCAAGGATATGTAAGTCCAGGGATAGAGATTATTCAGGAAATAGAAACTTACATATAAAGGGTGTCTCTTTTGGCATATCTAATGGGGTCCTGAGAAAAGGTCCATTCATATGCAAAACTAATAATAAACAAATCAATTAATTGCCGATCAATTAAATCATAAATTGGTTAAAGTGACGAAATATTAGCCGAATGATGAAACTATGAGATAAAACGCATGATACATGTACATATGTATATATATATATATATACATATATATAAAAGACATAAAAATATTCCGATAATAAAAATCTAAATTTAATTTTGTAAATTATAATTTCAAATTTTTCTAAACAAAACCAAACAATGAATTAAATATTTCATCTCTGAGGGTAATTAAAGTGCTTTAATGAGTCTGTCAAAAATCACGTTTAATAATAAAATGCAATTGAAAAAAGTTATAATAATGTGTAAATTAAAGTCCAAATCAAATAGTTCAATTGAATGGTGAATCCATTAAAATGCAAACAAAAGAAACAAATCAATAATAACTCAGTTTATTCCCGTTAAAAGTTAATTGATTTGATGCGAAACAAACGCGTAACATTCAACACTCTACAACAATGTACAACAATATAAGTTATTGACTATAAAACTATAATTAAAATTGCTTCAAATTAGTTACGGACATCACATTAAGAGTTCACCCAAATTTTTTATATATGTCTGCACATACCAATTAAATGTATTTTCCGATGAAATTATAAATATATGTTAAAATGTGTCGACAAAAATTGATTTCACACGAATAAAGATATAGGAAATGAATGGATATTACATTTTATTACCGAACATCAATAAATATTTAATTTTTGTTTTTTCCAAATAAACCTCTATAATGTAAATTATCAATAACTTAAATAATCTCTATAATGTAAACATGATATTTAATGCGAACTTTTGCATCATTAATCTCTATAACACAAAAACAAATTTTTTAAACATAAGTTACAGATCGTAAATGTTTCAATTATTAAGGTTTATGTGAGACTTTTTTTTGAAAAATAAAAATGCGTGTCTTAAAACTCGCGTGGGAATTTAATGCACGTGAGAATGTACGGCAAATGTATTTAATATATGATTAATTTCCTCAAAAATATCGAAAGAAATTTCTCTGATAATTGTTTCCTATAAATTTTGATAATTCCATAATTCCCTTCAAACGAAAGTGCATCCGATATGTGACCTCAAAAAACGTGAGATTATAGTGTACTCAAATGATATATTATCATTATTGTCTGAGATTTAAATTCAAATAAGAGTTACATAAAAACCTCTATAACTTGAATGTGTATTGCGGTCAATAACTTTTGTTCACCTTAAGGAAATTCTGTTATGTTATATCTCCGTTAAAAATTGCTTAAAACAGTCAGAAAAAAAGGTTCAACTTATGAGGTGTTAAAGTTATAGTATGTTCACTCATAATAAATTTTGAAAATGTCATAAATAATCGCTTTTAAAATATTTATTACTATTATCAGAGAATTACCAATTAAAATGTATTAACATATAAAATTTCTTACTGATAATTGTATATATATATTTGTTTGTGACACCATTAACCCGATACATTTTAAAAACGCCCACAATCAGTGTATATATATTTGAGATTATTTTGCATATCGAAAGAGATAATTCCAATTATCGTATTTAATTTCGTTGTATGACATGAGAATTTAGTTCACGGTGATGATAATACCCGAACATAACGATTGATTTATTATGTAATAAATGTTCGGGCGGAATTACAACTAAAATTTATCTGAAATTATAATAATCATAATCATAATTTATAATAATCGTCATATAATATATTCATTTCATTTGAATTAAGTAAATATACCGAATGATTTTTGTAATAAATTTAAATAACAGAAAATTAAAGAATCGCATAATTGCAATGGTGAAATTTGTATATATATGTTCATTATAATTTATTACTGAATTTTATTTATTAATTATGTTAAAAATCAACATTTTGTTATGCAAATTGTAATAACAATTATTATTGATGTTCAAATGATTAATTATCATATTTTAAAAATGAATTATTATTTGTATTGAATCATATCGTTAATCTTTTTCCTTAATGCGTGAGAATCTTTTCGAAGATAATATTTTATTTGCTTTTGAAAAGTGTAAATTCACAGATTTAAATATTTAAATCAGTATTAAGGAAGAGATTATTTCAAATATCTATGGGCAAATACACTTAGATACACATAAAACTTCTTTATCGTAAACATATCTCAGCCAGAAATTTATGTATACGATTAAGAGGTTTTTTACGTTATAGAAATTGAAAATAGAAAAAGATTATAAAATATCAATTCAAAAAATTGCTTTTGTTATAGAGATTATTTATATATTTGATAAAGTTTATGTTAGGGAAGTTTAAACGTAGTTTAGCATACGTGTGTAAATGTGAATATTCTATTATGCAAATGAAACCACTAAAAATGCCAAAAGCTAATTCCACAAACATCTTAAAGATTCTTAAATATAATAAAAAAGAGACTCCACTTTCAAATCAAATAGGGACATCAGCAATGGTATTAAAATGCTACAAAACAAAAATGGAAAGTCATTTATATGTGACGGCGTAAAAAAATTGTGGTGTCACATTTTTGGAACATGAGTTTCGAATTTTTAATTCCTAATTTATTATTAAATTATTGATATGATTTTTCTTTTAAAAAATTCAATTTCAGTATCGATTAATAAATTATAATTAACAATAATCTACGATCACGTTAATGGAAATTTTATAGATATGCCAATTATTTGAGGTCATAATATTATCGATGATTTAAAAATTATATGAAAAATAAAAATAAATATTTATTTTTTAATCAGAAAAATAAATATATAAATATATACACATATTGTTGGTTAATAGCAACATCATTAATAGTAACATCTCGTTTATAGCAACGCAT
>LBFL01132854.1:2278-22758 GCA_000988845.1 Hypochthonius rufulus
TCCGCGACATTTTCCGTTTTAAGGAGCGTGCCCCAAACGAGTCAATGTCAATGTCAATGTCGAAATACGAATTTTATTTTTCAAAAAATTTTACTCAAAGAAAAGAAAAGTATTTTCTAATTGCAATTCAATGTATGCTTTTCTCGGAAAAAATCATTAAATTTAGAAATTTTAATGACATTTTCCTCTGTTATGCACTCGATGTGCGCATTTCATGTGGAGACTGATCGTTGGGGCGGAATGCCATTCAGTGCTGTCCTTGACATTGGAAAACAGTGGTCAAATCAATACCACTCTTGTAAACCGGAGTCGACGGGCAACTCTATATGGGAGAATGGCGAAGTACGATTAAGTTCTAATTTTGCATAATATGGTCTGATAATAGCATAGATTGAGATGTCGTGGGGCGAGACGTGATTTCCAGCAACAAGTGGGCCATTATAAAGTGATTCACTCCTTTCAAGATCCATGGGAATGTCATTTTGGAACAATCAGCAGCGACCGTACATCAGCAGCACTGATCTATTGTGTTATAATTTTTTCCGATCAGAAATGGAAAAAAATGATAATAAAAGAGAAAAGAGTGAGAGATAATGTCCGTTTAGATTCATTGTCTTGCAATAAACTCGGATAAAATGATTCCCTGACGTGCATCATCTGAATCCGTACATATATACTACTATTTGTTGAGCATTAAATGTTCACCAACCTTAAGTGGTTCGTGTCACACAATTTCTCGGTGTTCGTGAAGAGGACGAACGGCCTTTAATGGTAACTTAATGTTCTCGCTGTTGTGTAATGTGGAGTATGACTTTTCATAGCATCACTTTGTATGATTCACGACACATTCACATTTATCATAAATTCATTGGAAATGAGAGAGATAATGCTTCTTCAGTGTATCAAATCCGGGGTATCCTTAAACAATATCTTATGCCACATCAGAAATATGATGGATTTTCATGCGGAGATCATTAATTTAAATGAAAAAATTTTTGACCATCGTAATTACCGTGTGTAATTTGCGCTCATACATTACACTTTATGTTATCTCTTTTCCGGAGATAATGTTATGTTAAATCAAAAAGTGAAAGAGAATTGCACAGACCAAAGCGTATCAAATGAGTTACATTAATGAGTTACATTTATAAAATGCCATTTAAGGGAATCGCTCACGGATTTAATTATTTTAATTATTTTATTTTAATAATAATTATTATGTATAATTAAAGATCAGAATGATGGTCTCTCACGATTTATAGCATCAAATATTACATTAAATATTTTTTGGTAGAATTAAAGTGTCCATTTAACCTCTACACCCTTCAAATACGCTTTAAATTGTTGTTACATTCTGAATCACAACCGGTAAAATTGTAGTTCAGTGCCTATTGCCCAATTAAATATGTTAATAAAAATTCTTACCGTATTCCCCAACAAATGTGACGGTAGTAAAGATCTTTTCAAATGGCCTGTCCTTATCTTGAGAATAAATTTATTATTATTTCTTACCACTCTCGTATAATTCATAATTAATTTTTATCACTTTTTTATTTATAAAATTGATCAGAATAAGGATATGGACAGGTAATTTGAAAGTATCGATACATTTTGTATATACTCAAAATTGCCTTATATTGGTGATGCATTTAATTTAAGTTTAGCAAAAATATTAAATTTTTAATCATTTCCAATTTATCTTTCCTTTAAAATTAAACAGTTAATACTCACCTTTAAAATTTTGATCTGATTTAGGAATAAATCGTATAATTGTATCGTATTATTTATATTCCGATAAATGCAGAATTTGAGAAAATGGTCATATTCGCTATGTCGGTATGTCAATCAATGCGGGGGAATACGGTACACTGCTTAAATCTTATCGTGAAATTTTCCACTCTGAGAATTAAATAATTCCTCTGCTGATGAATTTACTCATATGAATATTCTTATCAAAATGAGTCTTTAAAAAAGAGTAAAATTAACTTCATTTTAATATCGATTTTTAATTACACATACTTTTTGGTGATAAAATTTACTAATGATTCTCGAGATAAACTCTTACATAACTCTTACATAACTCTTATATAACTCTTATATAACTCTTACATAACTGACTTCACTCGTAAATTGAATACGATAAAAGCATTTATCGTAACGATTGTTGATTCTTAAGCCATTTCTTTCTTGAAATTGAGTGTAATTAAAGAGTATTATCATCTGAAAATGACAAATTATATAAGTTAATGAACTTTTAATGAACTTTAAATAATTTTCACAATTTACTTCCATCTAAAGGTGAGCGGCAAAAGCTCAACGATAATGTGTCTCATTAAAACAGTATTCTCCCGTCGAACCCCATTTAAGTGCATTAATTGCATGCAAATAAAATTATTTAATCATTAAATACCTTAAATTATGTCATTTTAAATCGTATTTAATTACTTTTGAGTATAGGAAAATTGATATTTAAGGTAATTATGAGGAAATAGTGATGCGCAAAACGAATTAAATGTGAAATTTCGCGGAACACTAAAGCTTCGATAAGAAATACAAATGCAATAAAATGTGCGATGTTTGTGCGTGAATCGAATATTTACATTTTTCGCTGAATCATTTGAGTCATAAATTTGATTATTTTCACATTTCGAATCTCATTTATTATATATGAATATATATATGAATCTCTATAATCACAATCACAATGTATTTGATTATATTTGCGATTCTAATTAATCATATCGCAATTAAAAGTGATGCTTTTAATGTAAACAAAAATGACAAAACACATAACACAATAACAATAGATGCGAATCAATATAAGCAATGGTCACGTGAACGGCGTTCGGCTGATAATTCCATTTCTTCACCATTAACGACGCCATCGAATGGTGATGAATTGACATTTGTGACATCATTTCCATTGAATGATTCACACGAACAATTGACAGTTCATTGGTCAGGTAAAGGGTCATCTGTGGTGATATGTTTGGCGAAGAATCGTGTCACGAGTTTAAATGCGTCATCAGCTGTTTATATATCATATGATTATGGTGCATCATTTGAGTCGAAATCAGCAGCATTAACCCTCTTAAACGGCAACAGATCCGTCATAAGCAACTTTTACATATCTCCGGCACTCAATTCTCATTACATATTTGTTGCGTCACGTGCCAATGCATTGTTTCTGACCAAAGATTATGGTAAAACGTTCAAAAGAATCGATACGTTATTTAAGCCGAAGACACTTCTCATGCACCCGATTAATGCGGAGTTAATATTAGTGAATGATGATTCAAGTGAATCGCATCTTTGGCTATCGCAGGATTTCGGTGACAATTGGCGCATGATTCAGTCACGTGTTAAACAATTTTATTGGGGTGTGGAGGGTATTGACGAATCGACAATGATTTATGTGCAAAGGAAAGAACCGTCGGGACTCTCAACAATACTGAGTTCGAATGACTTCTTCGAGAGTGATGATAATACCAAAAATTGGTTAACTCATGTCGAAGAATTCGAATTATCGGGGAAATACATGTTCGCGACACGACGGGTGCGACTCATCGGGAGGATTTCCGAATTGTATTTCCACGGACTGAGCCATTCTCTGCAAACACTGCAATTATGGGTTTCGTATGAACGCGAACATTTCTTAAGAACGATTTTCCCAAATAATAAGTCATTGAATCCGATTGATTATAATATCGTTGACATATCTGATAATGAAGTGATGGCGTGCGTCACATTTAACGATTCATCATCCAATTTATATGTTTCAGAACAAAAAGGAACTGAATTTTTATTATCATTGAAAAATGTTCTTTATTTGGCCCCAAACGGTACCGATAAAAATATTACGGGTTTAGAATGGAGTGGTGATGAGTCACTCGTGGACGTGCATAAAGTTTTAGGCGTCCGCGGGATTTATATTGCGTCGAAATGGAAAGAACCGAAAAAGTCTCTCTCTGATCTGATATCAGTGATTACATTTGATAGGGGCTCGAAATGGCAGAGGATTAAACCGCCACAAAAAGATGCTGATGGTGATAATGTCGATTGTGATGAGAGAAATAACTGTTCACTTCACTTATCACAAAAGTTCTCATCACTTTATCCGAACCTTCGATTACCGCCGATCGTTTCGCGGTCTTCGGCTGTTGGACTTGTGATGGCGTCGGGTGTCGTCGGTACATCAATCAAAGGCAAACCCAACATATACTTAACTACAGACGCGGGCCTCACGTGGCATCACGTACTGAATGGCAATTATATATTTGCGTTTGGGGATTACGGGGGTATTATTGTTGCGATCGCATATTATTCAAAGAGTGGCGCTACAAATGAATTGAGTTACTCAATTGATGAGGGAGAGTCATGGACAATGATGAAGTTCAGTAGAGATAAGATACGTGTTTATGGACTAATGACAGAACCGGGAGAAAAAACCACAATTTTCACTCTGTTCGGGTCTAAAGAAAAGGGTAAACACGAATGGGTATTGTTTAAATTGGACTTATCAAAGGTGTTTAAATCGCAATGCCGTATGTCCGATGATTATAAATTATGGTCACCGCATGAACCCGATTCGGGATGTCTTATGGGACGTCGCGAAGTGTTTCAGCGTCGCATTGCGAATCACAAGTGCTACAATGGACAGGATTTTATTAGACCCGTCGAGACAAAGAACTGTCCGTGCAGAAACACAGACTTTGAATGCGACTTTGGGTTTGACAAAGAAATGACTAATGATGGATTGAAATGCACGGCTCAAGGGTTATTGACTGATGACTTTGATCCGTTCTCCATTCCTAAGTCATGTAAAGTCGGAATGACATTCAATCGTACG
This sequence comes from Hypochthonius rufulus, assembly GCA_000988845.1. Taxonomy (NCBI): domain Eukaryota; kingdom Metazoa; phylum Arthropoda; class Arachnida; order Sarcoptiformes; family Hypochthoniidae; genus Hypochthonius; species Hypochthonius rufulus. Next base: position 7,128 of record LBFL01132854.1, read on the forward strand.
CGCGGCTATCGTAAGATAAGTGGTGATACATGCGTGGGCGGTCAAGAAGATTGGTACTCTCCCGAGGAAATCCCATGTCCGATCGCACCCGAACATGACGAGGAATTCCTGTTATTCGTGCAGCGACAATCGATTTCGCGATTAGCATTGAACGAGAATAAACCCATTAAAGAAGAACTGATCCCAAAATCATTTCTGATTAATGCAATTGCTGCTGATTTCGACCATAACCGTAGCTGTGTTTATTGGTCCGACATTGGGATTGATAAGATAATGCGTTTATGTCTCGACGGAAGACAATCGGAGCCCGAAGTGTTAGTCGAAACCGGTTTAGAGTCAGTCGAGGGTATTGCATTAAACGTTATTAATAATCATCTGTATTTTGTGGACGGTGAAAAGTCTAAAGTTGAAATGATTCGCACGGATATTGAACATGAGGGACGTATGAGGAGAACCGTTTTGAATGGGACATTACTACATAAACCTCGAGGCATAACCATAAATGCATTAATTGGTTATCTCTTTCTCACGGATTGGAGCAGTGAAAAGCCCGGGATTCTCCGCAGCGATTTGGACGGTGACAATTTGAAAGTGTTATTTAATAATTTAACCGTCTCATGGCCTAATGGTATCACCATTGATTATCTGTCATCACGAATCTATTGGGTCGATGCTAAACTTCATTATGTCGCATCATCTGATTACGACGGTAATACATTGGTCTATGTGATACGAGGTGAAGAGGCACCGCACCCTTTTGGCGTCACTCTCTTCAAGAATTGGATTTATTACGATGATTGGAATTTACAGCGCATTATATTAGTTAATAAAAATGATGGTTCCGGTCGAAAAGTGATTTTGGATAATGTTCCCGGAGCTATGGATTTGAAAGCGATCACCGTCAATCTAAAGGGCGCTATAAACAGGTGCAGCGATAACAAAACCAATCCGTGCACTCACCTCTGCGTTGCGAAACCCTATAATGGCTATAAATGTTTATGTCCCGATGGGTTTATTGTCGAACGAACTGCCGATGGTAATGAACAGTGCAAGTGTGATGCTGATGAGGAAATGACTGCGAATGGCGCGTGTAAACCCAAGAAATTAGGATCTTCATGCACATCTGATCAATTTACATGTGATAATGGACTCTGCATACAAAAACTGTGGCACTGCGATGGGGATAATGATTGCACTGACAGTTCTGATGAGAAAGATTGTGATGAGCATAAATGCGGGGAAAACGAATTTACATGTAAAGGACAATCATTAACAGCATCATTGAGATGCATTCCTAAACATTGGCATTGCGATTATGACAAAGACTGTCCCGACGGTAGTGATGAGGATGTGACTCAATGCGTATCAATTTACCCGAAATGCAATTCTATGACCGAATTTCAGTGCAAAAACTATCGCTGTATCGACACTAAATATGTGTGTGATTTGGACGATAATTGTCGCGACGGAAGTGACGAATTGAATTGCACTAAACCAATGAACGTATGTCGAAGTGACGAGTTTCGGTGTAACAATGGAGAGTGCATTTTAGCACTGTGGAGATGTGACGGTGAAGATGATTGTCACGATGGTAGTGATGAACACAATTGTAATGTAACATCATGCTCTTCATGGGCTTTTAAGTGCAAAAATGGGAAATGCATATTTGATACGTGGCGATGTGATGGGGAAAATGATTGTCACGATGGGAGTGATGAGGAAAAGTGTGACACCGTCACTCAAATTCCTTTAGTTTCGACATCGACACATTCACCCGTATCTAATTCCACCGGTGATTTGTGTGAAGGGAATTGGTTTCGATGTAAGAGTGTTGCGTGTGTCCCTCTCAAATGGAAATGTGACGGTGTCGATGATTGTGGAGATAATAGTGACGAATTTGGGTGCGATCAGAGAACGAAGACTATTCCCGCATCTTCATTATCACCGCCATTAGAAAATTGTGGCGCTGAAAAGTTTCAATGCAAAAATGGTGTTTGCATTTGGGACTCGTGGATATGTGACGGCGCCAAAGATTGTGATACCGGCGAAGACGAAGTTAATTGCAATTTTGGTCCACGAAAATGTCGCGACGGACAATTTGAATGCGTGCACGTGATTGGGTGTATCCCTAATCAATATGTGTGTGACGGGAAAAATGATTGCAGAGATAACAGTGATGAATGGGGATGTCACTCCGATACACCCCAACATAATGGCACAACTAAATGCAGAGGTTTTATTTGCAAAAGCGGAGAGTGTATTGAGCGTCATCAGAGATGCAATCACCGACCCGATTGTTTCGATGGGAGTGACGAAGAAAATTGTCGCGAATTTTTTTATGTCATCAATAATTTGAAAGTCGACCCTAAAAGTGTCTCAACGAAAAGTTTCATAATTTCATGGGATGCTCCGACACGATCATTGCCATTCCGTTATATGCCAACATACGGTGCTGATATTTCTATTAGAAAATGGTTAAACACATCATGGAGCGCTGACACGACACACACAATCATTAATCTTGAACCGGGAGTGACATATAATGTCTCTGTTTATTGTAAATTAATGAATGAAACAAAAGAATTTCCACTTTTGCATTTCATTTCAGTCACCACTGAATCAATAGGTAATTATTGCCTTACATTATGTAAATAAATTAAATAATTTTTGAATTTATGATTCAGTTCCGGACCCGCCGCGTAATGTGACGGTCATTGAGATAAGTGACAATAGTGTTCAGGTGAAATGGTTGCCTCCAAAAATGTTTGCACCCATTAAGGGGTATCGCGTGTATCATTCCCCACCATTTCCGCCGAATCGCAGAACGGTTAAAGTTATGAAATATAATTATATCGCTCTTAAATTTGCTTTTGAAGAGGGTGTGCGATACACGTTTTGGGTGACGACACTCACGTCAGGTTTGGAGAGCGCAAATTCTAATACATCAGCAATAATTATGGGTTCAGTCAATCAATCGATTCACGATTTGAATGTAACTGATGTTACGAATTCATCGGTGGCTATTGAATGGAAATCACCACTTAAAAAAGACAAATATTTATGGCACATTCAGTACACGTGTGATGACTATTTCATGGGATTAATTGATAATATCACATCAGCAGATACCAAAGCTATTGTATCGGGACTATCGCCGGGAGTTAAATACCAATTTAAGGTCTTTCCCATCATTAATGGTTCATTGTTAATCGATGGAATTGAAAGGAACTCAATTATTATCGCGACGAAAGGAATTCAATTGCCGTGTGTCAAATTGATTAAGAAAAGCGTTTCGGGATCCAAAATCGAGTTAATGTGGGAAAAGGCCAAATATAATGGAAAATATATTGCATTTGAATATGGCGTTTATATCGGTCTCTCTCAAAATAGTCTTAAACTTTACAACAAAACTGTTGCCACAAAATTGGTTATTAAAGATCTCCACGCATGTGAATCATATATCGTTCAGTTGCGAATCATCGGTCCGTTCGGAATCGGACCTTCGAATGAATCTCTGATTATAGAAACACAATACGATCCTCTTTCACCCCCCAAAAATGTCTCATATCACACGAGTTCCAATGACCGGACTCAATTTCTCATCTCATGGAACAGTTCGTGTCCGCACATCACAACCCCAATCGGTTATCAGATTTATATCCTCGAAACGACTCTTAACCGTGATGATTGGTTTCAGTTATTACCGCGCGTTTCCGTCGGAATTGAAATGAATTTAACTGTGCATATCGGTGCGAAATATGAAATTAGGGTACGAACAGATTATTTGGGATCGCGTTTTTCCGATCCTCTGCATTTGATACCGTATCAATTGCCGAAAGTACAGAAATTGAATGGAATTCAGGCTGTTAATGGTTCGTTGTATATTGCATGGAAAGCCAATGACCAATGGCCTTTGGAATTAACTGATCATAAGTATATGATAATTTTGCGTTAATTTATATTTCATTTATTTATTTATTTTTGACAGATTCAGTTATCTATTGTATGTAAGTACCGAACCAAATGTGACCCGAGGTGATGTGATAAAAGTTAAGAAACCTCCGGTCATTTATTCTGCTGCCGGAGGTAAATTATATTACGTATCTGTTGCTATTGTTGAAGAGCATGGTTATGTCGGAGAACTTTCAGATGCAATTATTATTAATAATGAAGTGTTATCCGGTATTTTGCAATAAATTAATTTTTTACAATTTAATGTTAATGATTTTCTTTTTAAATAGAATCAAAGAATGTCGTTGGTATTGTAATGGCAACTCTTTTAGTCATAATAGCTTTAGTCACTGCACTCGGCATTTATATTTTCCGTCACAAACGTCTTCAGAGAAGTTTCTTATCATTTGTTACGAGTCATTACAGTAATCATATGGGAACCGCGACATATTCTGCCGGTGATGGTCTCGGTAAGAATATTGCTCATTTTAATACTTTATTATGTTTTTCTTTATCACTTTCCATGCCGTTAGTCGATGATCTTTTAGATGGTATTTGAATTTTCTTTTATTAACTAAACTTACCTATAATAACATTAATTTGATTTAATTGACAGATGAGGACGAAGACGGACCTGTGTTTAGGGGATTCTCCGATGATGAACCTTTAGTATTAGCTTAAACTTAATGTGATAAACTATTTCCTGAGTGTCGAGTTTCTAGCGTATTATACGCGTTAAATTTATTATTAAATTTATATTCCGGTCTCATAAGTTATATAAATACATACATTATTACTTTATTCATAAATTAGTCACCAGTCATTGATACTTTGATGATTATACTATAATTTTTATTATCACAGCTCAATTGTTAAAAAGAATATTTTACATGAATTTTTATGATAAACCTTTTAAGGCTATTGTCATATTTGTAACACTATTAGAGCCGTTATCATTGCCAAACTTAAGTAAAAATTGTTATTAATAAATGATGACTCAGATTCGGCTTTATTCTGCATGATACTTAAATGTTTAGTTCGTGAGTATCCGTTTCTTATGCCGTTACTGCTGCTATCAAATTGTGCGCACTGAGATCGGAACTGTTTTTGTAATTTCCCTGACGAATCAATGGCAGTGATGCAAACGTGATATTTGATATCTTCGCTAAGATGACGTGCAATATATTCACGTAAATGGTATTCAACTGTAGCATTTGTGACAATATGATTATCATCTTTAATGGTAATTTGAAATGAGGCGATATCATCGACTCGATTCAGTATGAGCCAAACGATTCTCACGGTATCGCGACGCCTCTTGACCCATTCGATCCCACGAATCTTCAAGTCACTTTTTTCTTCGAAATTTTGCGAATATTTATTTATAATTTCGGGTTTACAATTGACCAATTGTGGGTCGAGATTTATGATTGACATGTTACGCAATTGAGTCGGTTCTGAACACATAAATTGAGACCAAAGATTTAATTGTGGTGACCTTTGACCTTCGAGTTCTGCTTGTAATTTCAAGTTTGTGAGCCAAACTATGAATGGAAGCACATGACAATCGCAAAAGAGTTCATTTCCTATGAAAATACAATTCTCAAACTAAAATTACAATTAACAATAATGCTATGGAAATACCTTTAAAATTAATTTCGAGTCCCGATTTTAGTTTAGGTAAAAGTTCATCATACATCGCTGTTAATCGATTGTCACTCATGTCTATATATGTCAACGAAGACATTTCGGATATTTCAGGCACATGTATTGTTGCGAGTCTATTCTTTGCTAATGATAAATGAGTCAAATTGACCATTTTACCCCCGAAAAGTCCTTTTGACCATTTCCTTAACTGATTCCCCGAAAGGTCCAAATGTTTCAAATACGTTAAATTTGCCAATATATTTGGTTGAATCTCATTGATAATGTTATTGCTGAGCGATAACCATTGGACTTTACTCATACCATCATCAAAGTATGGCGTTATGATTGGAATTAAGTTATGAGACAAATCGACATGACGTATCTTATACGGAATCCATTGAGACACGGGGAAAGAACGCTCTTTTATTAATGATAATCTATTATAAGTCATATTTATAGTTTCGACTGATAATAAAGGATCGAATAACCCATGAGTTCGATTGTCCAATTGATTAATTTGATTGTGAGACAAATCAAGTGTCTGTAGCGACACTAAACCTTTAAAAACTTCCGGTGATAAGTAACTTATATGATTGTTGCTCAAATTGAGTTTCAACAATTGTAATAAACCATCAAATGCATAATCACTCACTTCACTTATATTATTTTGATCGAGTCTCAGATGAAAGACGATCCTTAATTTATTACCGAATGCATTACGATTTAATTTAGTTATGTGATTACCATTGAGGTACAAGTATTGTAACGATGACAGATACTGAAGTGATGATACAGGAACTTCTTCAATTTTGTTATGACTCAACGACAATGTTTGTAGCGTCAGACAATTGGCAAATGAATTATCTTCGAGTTTCGTTATGTTATTATGATCCAAATATAAAGTAAGGAGTGCATTAATCATTGGAAATATATTTGATTTAATCAGTGAAATATTATTTCTTTCCAAATGTAAATGATTGAGTGCGACAGGAATTGGAAACATCTTTTTAATTCCATTATCATTTAAGTGAATCGTTCGTACGGACACTAAACTCGAAACACCACCGTTAGTGATGTCAGTAATGTTATTATGTGAAATGTCCAAATCAAGAAGTGTCGGAACTGTTCCAAAAGCAGAAAATCCAATTTTATGTAATTTGTTATGACTCAAATTGAGGTACCGTAATGAGGCAAACTTTTCAAACACATTACCAGAGATTTCACGGATTTTATTATAACTCAAATCAATTGTATGCACTTCAAAGAGACGCTTTTGAGTGAAATCCTTTCGTGTTATTTCCACAATTTCATTGTGACTTAAATCGATCAGTTTGAGTCCTGTTAAATTGCCAAATATATCAGTTCGCGATAAATTTTTTATCATATTATGTTGTAGATGAAGAATTGTTGCATCACACCCCGAATCAAAAGCCCTTCTATGGATTATCTCAATCTTATTGTGAGACAAATTTAGTTCTGTAATGTTTGCCAATTCTTGGAATGCCCCCGATTCGATTACCGAAATATTATTGTAGCTGAGGTCAATTGCCACTTGAAACATCCTATGAAAAGCACCGTTAGAAATTTTCCATATATTGTTTCGGGTCAAATTGAGTCGGTCCAACCATTGGAAGTCTTTAAACATCTCAGATTCTATAAGTTCCAATGAATTTTCTGCAAAATCAATTACTTTTAATCGAGTACTTTGAGAAAATGCTTTCCGTGCGATTTGTTTAATTCCATTTCCACGCGCATAGAAGTAACTCAAGAATCTCACACCGCGGAGCATATAAACATCAATTTCAATGAGTTTATTAAATGATAAATCAATTAATCTTAACTGTGAACTCCGCGCGAGTAATGATCGCGGTAATTCTGTCAGTTGATTATGGGAAAGATTCAGATTAACTATTGACGTTAGATCTGTGAAATCGGATTTTCCCAATTTACTAAACTTATTATGAGATAAGTCTAAATATTTCAATTTTTTAGTGATACGAAAAAAGTTTTTTTCAATTGAACTTAACTCATTGTGATTCAAATGGAGCATTTCGAGTGATGTGAGACCATTTAGTGAATTCGAAAATAATTTTTTAATAGAATTTCCACTTAAATCCAATTGAATGAGATTTGATAATTTAGCGAAAGCATTGTTCGGCACTTCATTAATGTTTGTATTTTGCGTGAACACAAATCGTGTCAAATTTGACAATTTATTAATAACAGTTTCAGGAATTTTACTAAATTTATTGCCATCGATGACCAGAGTTTGTAACGATCCTACCAATGGTTGAATTGATTTAATATCAATTTCTTGAACTGTACTGTTAATGATCTTTAAATTATAAATCGTTTGACCGTTGAATATCGTTCCGAATAAATTCAATACGTTTGCGTTGATAATAGTTAAAGATTCCATCGGTGTTTTGACATTCGATAATCCAAGTGATATCATAGCTAAATTAGCATCACTACAACTGATGCTTATGCCGCGACCACCGCCGGAATGGCATTTGCATGGGTAAATGAAAAACTGATTTTCTGGACATGAGTATTGATTGCAGAAAACAAAGTTTACGATCATTTGAGAAAACACGAGAATTAAAAAAACTTTGGATAATCCCATTGTTGCGGTTATTAAATATTAACCGACTGTGAAAGATGATCGGTAAATCTTACAAATAAATATGTGCCATATTTTTGGAAATTACGTTTCTGTTGTCCCATTTTTATGTTAACATTCATTTCACACAAACATTATAAGAGAATGGATTTATTTTTAATTTCTCACATCGCATATGAGAAAATCATTTGAACTAAAAATTGTGAATTAAAAAAGTGTAATTCAATAGGAATTCTGCTCAAATCTTAGATATTTAATGTTATTGTGAAACATCATAAATTACATATTTTTGGATGGAATTAGTATTTCTCAATGACCCAAATTCAAAATTCGAGAATCGCCCATAGTTAAGTCTGTTAAGTGTTATAAGTAAAGTTTCTTTATACAGAGTGTTTAGTTAAAAGTTAAATAGTAATTAAGCATAATTAACCCGTTATAATAATGATTAAAAATTATTTCCTATTTAATTAATTTAAATTTTTTAAATTATTGTTTAATTGTTTAAAACTCTATTATACTTTTTATCACAGCGAATGGAATATTTTGCTGTTGAACATTTATGACATCCCTAAATTAGTAATACTCAATCTTCTCTTTCATTTTATATGTTTTAATTGAACTGTTTGCGGATTCATATGAGCGCAGTGTACGCTGCATTTGCAATTATAAACTCATATAATAAAAACATTTGATTTGCATGACGCGCAACAATTATATTGAAACAGTGAAAATAACGTTAGTCTCTGCAATGCAAATCATATTCAATTCAGTATCATATAATCAAAGTATTGTTTTTAAAGGACCGGAATGACAGAGGATGGAGGAAATCATTTTTACTATAATATAGATAAAGAATCGTAGAGCTTTCGCATAAAATTGAAATTTTTAATTTCAAGGATTGAGAGTTTGACATTTGTACTGAACGCACTGTATTTCACTAACCCAAAAGTTGAATGACAACTTTTTTCAAACTTTTTTTTAAACAATTTTCTTGTTAATGAATTAACCATTTTTATTATGGAATTTACATTTTCTATAAAAAAAGATAAATTTTTTCGAGAAATTAAAAATAATTACAAAAATCAGTTTATCTTTTGAATTAAATATTAAATCTATTATTTGATAATCAATAAAAATTGTTAAGTAAAATAAACAGATTCAAATAAAATGTTTTGAATGTACAAAACAGAAATGTTTATTATAATGCTAATTATAAATTATAATTTGTAATGTACTAATTTAATGTAATGTAAATTACTATTTTATTTATTTATTTTATTACATAATTCAATTTCAATAAAATAATTTTCAGCGATTTGTTTACTTCGATGTGACGTTAATAATTAATTAATTACACTCGTAAACCCGATGCTTCGCACTTTTATCCCGTGCATTAATCTAAAGAATTTGCTGTTTAACACTAAACATAAACACTAAAAAAGTTTTAATATTTTCAAATTTAATTAAAAACGTTTACGTGTATTGTTTAAAGCGCCATCTCATGTTAGCATTGATAATGATATAAAACGTTTGCGTTCGATACATTCAAATGACTGTGTGTAATGATAATGTCCAAATGGAGGCATTACAAGTGAAATGCAATAAATGCATTAAACACTGCCGCACATGCGCTGTGTCATCATCAACGGTTCCATTCGGTCATTAGCATTACATAATACAGTAGTAAATGATAATCACAAATATGGAATCCAAAATATTCTGATTCATTAATAATTATCAAAATAATTTAAATTTAAATTTCTTTATTAATAATCGATACAATAATAAGGAACAAATGATAAATTTGGCGATGATCGTTCAGGAACCGGTTCAGGTATGGACATGATTATCGTCATGTGATTCTTTATGAAATTAATTTATAAATAATTGTAATAATGACAATTAACACGTGATCTTAGGCCACAATTTGGTACGCACTCAATCATTATGCATATTCTGACGCCATTTTCTTAGCTCAACGATTACATGCGGAGGGTAATTCAATATTATGTTTATATTTGTATATTATTCGTAATGTCATCATTCGAATTAACGTCAAAATTCTAAATCATTTATGTTTTAATACATTAGTATTAAATGTCAATTATAATGGAATTAATGACCATTTAATGACCATTCAATGAATTCTTTTAGTGGATTTATCATTAAGATTTATTGTAAATATGAAATGTCTAATTATGTATTAAATTACTATTATCAGTGATAAGACATATCTGTATACAAATGTATTGAACCGAATGATAAGAATGACATTTAAAGTTCTGAATGATTATAATTGAACATAATTAACACTGAATGTGAATTTGTAGTGTCATCGGAAGAGTCGTTATACCTCTTATCGACATGTTATTACCGTTCGGGTAAAACTAATTCGGCGTATGCAATACTCTCATCAAACGCGTGTCACTCACCGCAGTGTCGTATTTTATTCGCCCGGTGCTGTCTCGAACTTAACAAATATCTTGAAGCAGAAACGGCTCTATTAACGAATATACGGCCATCGAATGATCGATCATCGAACAAAACTCCCGTCACTATCGAAGAATTAGTAAAGGAATTCGGCGAAAGTGCGTCATTTGCGGCTCAATTACTCGGGTCGATATGTGTAAAGAACGAGCGTCACTCGAATGCGGCGCATTATTACCTGCAGAGTCTAAAGGTGAACCCATTCCTGTGGTCATCGTTCGAACAATTGGTTCAATTGGGGGAAAGAGTGGACATACACGAGTTGTTCAATATATCGAACATCGACTTTAACTTATGTCACGGGAATAACCCTCTCGTTAATCTGTGGAACGCTAATAACAAACCCAACGAAAGCGCGTCGTATATTAACACTGTAAATACAAAATTAGCGAATTTAAATAAATACGAAATTAATTCGCCATTTGCGGTGATTAAATCGACGGCCGACAATGGAAGTATCGATGTGATTACCCCCGAAAGTAATGTTTGGGTTACCACGACATGTCTCGCACCGCAAAAGAACGGCCCTTTCAATAAAATGACGCGAAAACCGTCGCCGAAAATGAAGAACGAAAATGTCACTCCGAATACCGTCACCGTTAACAATCAATTCACACCGTCGGGACGATTCAATTTCGGGGTTTTCCCGTTGAACGACGCTCCTCTGACAATCGATAGTTTAGCGAATACGACACTCGATTTTGAGAAATCACATTCCGCTGATTCGAGTCTAATTGCGCGTCCCGCGGTGAGGAAACCACAGACACGGCGGAGTCAACAGAATCTGCAGGTCCAACAGACGGGGGTCGGTACGCGGAGCCGCGCCCCGAAGTTACAGAATGTTAATAATCAGTTGGGGATTGGAGAAAATGTGAGCGGTTCCATCACTATTCCATCGTCAATTGCCGTATCCCCGATTCAGCACCGACAGAGCGAACAGACACAAAACTTAAGACGATCCTCGAGATTATTCAGCAGTTCAAATTCGGTTAAAGAGAATAGTAAAGCTCCGGTCAAATTGACGCGTCCGCGAACCCCAACGAAACGGACGAAACGTACCAACAGTTCGACTGCGATTTCCACAGTTACTAATGCATCGTCGCATCAACAAAAGGACAAAGAAAGTGAATTAAATGAACTGAATAAACCTGAATCTAAAGGTAATTTCCTCAGTGAAAATGACATTATCCAAACGGGAATTAAAATGCAAAAAGCATCGGCGAAAGGGTTATTGGATCTGTTGCGTTCCTTTGGGAATGCGTTACTGCATTTAAGTCAATTCAATTGTCAGACTGCGATCGATGCACTTATGGAATTGCCGGGGAAACACCTCAACACCGGCTGGGGTTTGACGGCACTCGGACGTGCGTACTTCGAGATGACGCAATACGATGAGGCCGTTAAGTATTTCTCTGAGGCTCATCGCGTCGAACCCTTCAGTCTTCAGGGGATGGAGTATTACAGTACTGCATTATGGCATCTCCAACGTGAAGTTGAGCTTTCAATGTTAGCTCAAGAGTTAATTGACTTCGACAAAAGTGCCCCACAGACGTGGTGCGCCGCTGGTAATTGTTTCAGTCTCCAGAAGGAACATGAAACATCCATTAAGTTCCTTCAGAGAGCGATTCAAGTCGATCATGACTTTGCGTACGCTTACACTTTACTCGGACACGAATACGCTCTCACCGAAGAGATGGATCATGCCATGAATTGCTTCAGGAATGCGACGCGCATTGACCCGCGACACTATAATGCGTGGTACGGGATCGGTATGATTTACTATAAACAAGAAAAGTTTACGCTCGCGGATTTGCATTACCGTAAAGCGCTGAACATATCACCGAACAGTCCCGTACTCATGTGTCATATCGGTGTGGTGCAACATGCACTTAAGAACAGTGAAATTGCGCTGCAGACATTGAACAAAGCCATTGATATGGATTCTAATAATGCATTATGTAAGTTTCATAGGGCTTCGATTTACTTCGCTATTGACAAACACAAAGAGGCACTCAATGAGTTGGAACAATTAAAACAAATTGTGCCAAACGAATCACTCGTTTATTTCTTAATCGGAAAGGTAAATGTACATTTATAGTCGTGATCCTCAATAGTAATTCTGCTCTTTTAGGTCCATAAGAAAATTGGAAACACTGATTTGGCATTAATGAACTTTTCATGGGCTATGGATTTGGATCCTAAAGGTGCAAATAATCAAATAAAAGAGGTGATCGATAAGAAATATGCAAATGACGATGATGAGGTTGTCGTGCATTCCGATGCCAATGACAGTAATGATAGCATTGATTCGCACGGAGGAGGTGATGAAAGATCACGACACGGATCAACTTCTTCAATGGAAGCGGATGATGACGATACTGCTGATGGTGATATGATTGATGAAAGTATTTAAGATTAGCATTAGAATTATATTATGAGTAAAATTTACATTAATACATTAATACATTATTTACAAGTTTAAGCGCTAATATCACAATGATACTGACTTTTCTTTCGTTTATAAAAACATAAACATAACTAAAATAAAAGCATCTCAAACTTATGATTAGAAAATTATCAGTGTTTTATCGTAAATTATTTTTAATTTCCAAATTTGAGATTCGATTTCTAAAAATAACGCATTGACATTAACCATTTTGGTTATAATCGTACACTTAATTTACTCAATTTTAATAATGATTACGTTTTATTTGCCTGTCAATTGTAACAAAAATTAATGCATATACAATGAAACAATTTATTTATACATAAAGCAATGGTATAATAATCAGTGATCAATAATCATGTAAATATATTTTCTAAAAGATCCATATCCACATCATTAGTTATTTTATCATTATTAATCACTTCATCCGTAACTCTCTGTTTGTATTTAATATTAAACTTTTGGTCATGATCAGCATCGCGATGATTCCTTATGTTTCGTTTCTTATTCAAACGAATCATATTTTCATAAAAATTCAGTTCTTTCTTTGACTGTCCAATTTCAAAACGTAATCTCTGATCTTTCAGAGCCTTTTCATACGTGATTTGTTCAGTTAAGTGATTCCATTTAAATCTACAAAAACAAATGAATAATTTAAAGTGCAATAATAATAGAGATTTAATGTACTTTCGTAAGTATTTGATACTCCAAATGGAGTCATAAAATGTATGTTTTCGTTTGCCTCCGATTTGAGTTCCGTTGAGTGCCGCAGCGATGCGTTTCGCGACCCTTTTCTTCGTGATCTGAATCCATCCCTCAACAAAATTGACGCGTTTCTTTTTCCCCTTTTCAATTTCTTTCTCCGGCTGAAGGAATATCCTTTGGACATCACCATATTCACTAAATATTTGCCGAATTTTTTGTACGGTCATACCTTTCGGTATGAAACTCAAATACAATATTCCACTTTTGTCTTTCTTTACATTTATCGGTTTCTTCTGTTTTTTGTCCGCAGATTCATCGTGATTCATTTGGTGAATATCGTCAGTTAATGTCACATCATTATTTATTTGACAATCATTATCATGTGCTTCTGTTTCCATATTTATTCACGTGATATGTTTCAGCGGTGTTTATTTAATTGACAAAAGATGGTGCTACAAACGAATATGAGTATTGAATATTACATTATTTCATTCGCTTATGTTTAACATAACATTCGTGTATTATTTATTATGATAAATTATATTATCATAAATGTCCAATTTATTTCCGATAATTTATGACCATAACAATCGAGAAACATGCGCATGCGAAGGACTTTATGATTCAGAATGTAATGAACACTCACAATTTATTTATTATTCTTTTATCAAAAGTTTTAGTGTTTTTTACCATTAATGGACCGTCAAAAAACATTTACGCGTGTTTATGGATATATTTTCTTTTCTTTAGCAAATGATTAGAAACATTTATTTACATGAATTTCTCGACGATTATCGTAAATTAAATCATTAATTTGTGAATTTAACAGAAAATGAATGACATTTTAACTTTCTTTTCACGTATATATTAATGCATTAGTTTTTGATGAAACTTTTTGTTTTTCACTTCTGACAGAACTTTTCTTCTGTTGCATTTCTATATAATTAATATATAATTAATCCCTAATTAATCCCTAATTAATTCCCAATTAATCCATAATTAGAGAACGATTATTTTAACTTTTTGTTAGGAATTTGTTGATTCTGGTCACATATAACGACACACTTATCTTATGCTTATGAAGTTGCAATACTATTTGGGAAATGTAAGCGTACCTCTCCTTTCAAAAATGTTGAATTAATCTTTTTTCGTAACAAAAAACGAAAGTTATTACCCAATGAAATTACCCAATTAAAGTCTGCCGAATCCATTTGACTCATTCCGATGATGCCATTATGCTGATTAACTAAAAACGATATATTTCTTTAACTGTCAAAAGGAATTACTATTTCTAAAGTGCGACTCATTGAGGAGTCTCGAAAATCTTATTATAAATATTTTTCACGTTTTTTGTCGGCTCTCATTTCTTATTCTCGACTGAGTTTTTAATATTTCTCAGTGATTCCATATGTGAGTAGTGATATCAGTATGAAACGAACACCAATATCTACACCTATAATCTTAGCATTTTGCGATTACTTTTTTCACGGTGAGATGCTCCTGTGGCATCTTTAGAGGGGTAAAATGTAGAAAAAGCAAAATTAATTACTTGAGACTGGTTTTGCTCTCGTTACTCATTTCCTTTCTCAATGTTAATTTTATTAATGTCTTTTATTAATGTCTCACGTATTCCCGACGGGTATTTTCGCATTGATAAGGACTGTGGGTGATCACTGATCACTGTGTTATCATTACTTATTATATAAAAGTAATTAACAGAAGCATCAGTGATTGCGGATTGATTTAGACACACTTTGATTAGTCGAAAGTCG